>OU892288.1:1700556-1862426 GCA_917834065.1 Ceutorhynchus assimilis | reverse complement strand
GTCCCGTCCCTCCTGCTGAATTAGGCTCCTCCTCCTGTCCATTCATTGGTTGTTGTTGAAAATGGCGGCCGTCCAATGGTTTCTGTTGGCGGCGGCGGCTGTGGTACAATATGCCCGCCAACTTATGGCCGTCGCCCAATAGCTGATGGCGGCGGCGGCCGTGGCGGCAGTACTGACGACTTTTTTTTTTTTTGTATTTTATTAAAAAAGTCTGAAAAGTCTGGGCTCGAACCTGCGACCCCAAGATCCAAAATCAAGAGTGCTAACCACTGAGCTATCAGGGTATCTCAAGAAATTGTGTCCTAAGCTTGTAGACATCATGATGCGAGCTAATTGAGGAAAATTTGAAAGAGCGAGAGGGCTAAGGGTGAAGAAGATGATTTGATAACTTGTATGGACTTGTCCAGCTGATAATTTTAATGTAATTTGGTGTACGGGGGAAAAATAATATGAAAACTCAATTTTCAATTACGGAATTTCTTTCTTCTTTCCTAATTCCACGGTACACAAGTATGTGGCCATTATCCATATTTATGAGGAAAATTTGAAAGAGCGAGAGAGCTAAGGGTGAAGAAGATGATTTGATAACTTGTATGGACTTGTCCAGCTGATAATTTGAAAGAGCGAGAGAGCTAAGGCTGAAGAAGATGATTTGATAACTTGTATGGACTTGTCCAGCTGATAATTTTAATGTAATTTGGTGTACGGGGAAAAATAATATGAAAACTCAATTTTCAATTACGAAATTAAACGAGATAATTGATTAAGGTATTACCTACTACTTTATTGTTTTACTGTATAAACATAAATAAAACTAAAAATTAAAGTTTCCAGTGCGTACGCTTCCATCCATCGGATTGTAGGTGAGAAAAGCATAATGTAGAATAAGTGTGCAGAAATTCGCCAATATCCATTATTGGGTCATTTATTTCTCGCCTATAATAGCTGCTTTGGAAGTTTTCATACGAGTCATAGACGGAGGTAATTAGCTTTTTAGTAAAATCGAGACTCCATCGCTCGTACGGATATACATCGGAATTTAAATAAAGTCTAATGTTTCGTATGTTGGCATCGGTGAACGCTAGCCTGTTGTCGTGGTTTTTCACCTTCTGAAACCCCAATAAAATCATGTCAATAATTTCATTTTACTAGGTAGGTAGGCATCCATAGTCCAAATTGAAAATTATAGATACCAACGAAAAATAAAAACATTTATAGCAAATTAAAAATGAGCAGGAAAAAGTCAATTTTAATTGGAACTATGAATTATGTAATAATATAATTATACTGTAATTATCAGCCAAAATAATAATTTATCTAGTTTACCTCGTCCGAGCTCCTTTTTTTTTCATTCGTCACGGACCTCCCCGCAAAGCATCACCTCCTGTGTTTCTCCGGGTCTCTCTAGAAGCTCTCTGGATCTGGCTCGTTCTCTGATGGGTGTTCGAGCGATTTTCAGTGTGTCTAAACCAGAACTTGGAACGAAAACACGTCTCGACCTGTTTTTCGCGTTGACGATTTACCTATAAAAAAAAAAATCATCACGCTACATATATAGTTAGGTTTTTGAATTTTTACCTCAAAATTAATTCCAAAACAGCAACAGGCTGGCTCGCCGTTGAAGCCGATTTATTAAAGCCTGATTCATAAACTCCACCGTTCATGTCTGACCGCCAGAGTTTATGAATCAGGCTTTACGCACGCCCCCAGATTTTTCTGTGAAACTATTTGACCTATCTCTATTATTTTTAATAAAGTAATATTCGCTATTTCGAGTATTATCTTATTGAAAACAATATTAATGAGGCTCGGTCGTTTCCTGGAAGAAAAAAAAAATCACCTGAAAATTAAGAAAAAAAAAATAAGCGTTTATAAGATTTCCTCATCCTCTCCGTCCATGGGACTATCTTCGCGGTTTTCTTCTCGGCGTTCTATTCTAGCATCAAATTCCAGTTCGTAAAGGTTGCCGTTTTCCCAGGGATCTCCTTCTAGGTGGTCTCGTTCAAACATCTGAAAATGAGAATAAAGCAAATTGAGAATTCCTTCGGGAAGCGAAAGAATAGCGTATGAATAATAATAATTGTGCTGTGATAATGGAAAAGCGGTTGAAATAATAATCTAAATAAGTAAGGTTACCGCGTCTAAGTCTTCCTCCTCCTCCTCCTCCTCCTCCTCCTCGTCCATGGCATCATCTCTACCGTCTTCCATATCGGGTTGCTCTTCCGGTCGCGCCACGTTAGGCATGAAAAACTCAAAGGAATCGGATGATCGATCCGAATCCAGCATCTCTAAATCCTGGTCAATGTCGCGATCCCGCCTCTGCAGTTCCATCAGGCGTTCCCGCTCCTCCACGATATTTAAAGTGGCCTCGGAATCGGAGAAATAGGCCATTTCCGAAGCCACCGACGGGGCATTCTCCGCAGCAGGGGTAGCGGGGGCCGCAACAGCAGCACGAGCATTGGCATGGAGCCTATCATCAATTTGGAGAAAGAAGTTCTGTAAATTTAAACAAAATTTAAAAACATGAAACAGGGTGTCGTTTTGTAGAAAAACTTACTATAGGCCAATCCAAGACTATCGGCTTACTGATAAGTCCCTTTTCTTGCTGTAATTGCTGAGCCTGTAGTAAACAAAAAAAAAAAAAAAAAATATGATCAAGGGGAGTAAGGTATTTCGGAAAATCGCCTACCTGAAAGGCATCAACGCTGAGGTCTCTCAAACGCTCCCGCCGCAATCGTAATGTCGCTGCTGCCGTGAACGGCCCATAGCACCAGTAACACGTTTGACTGCGAGCGAAGCATCTAGCGCAGAGATCCCTACCGCAGGAACAGGTTAAAATTCGCTCCATTGGCACGTGGCAACGGTAGCAGTATGTCGTCATACTAAAATGAAAATATAAGGTTCTGGAAAGTGAGCAAGCGTACGGGTCTGCTGGGGAATTTTCACCAAATATTTTCAAGTGAGAATCATCCTCTTAGACTCTAGATAAATTAACGAAATAACTTCTATACACTACAGAATTAAGGAATTCACTTACCGGTTGTCCATTTTGCAGAGTTAGGTATTGAAGAAAAAAAAAAAGCAACAAAAAAAAAATTAACTTTACTCTAAAAAGCACTGCAAAATCAAAAAAAAAAGGGGGAACTTAAGAGAGCACTGCACAAACTGATTGCACTGAAAGTTCAACCTGAACTAAGAACGAATCAGGTTTTTTTTTTTCTCCCCAACCGCTAGTATTTTTATCCCTCCACTAGTTCGCGACGTGCTAATCGGTGTTGTGCTAGTGAAAATTTTCCAGCGAGACAAAGTAAGTGATTTTCAATGTGTAGTTGTATTTTTCTATCTACCTATATTATTATAATTACTGGCATAGGTATAGAAAAATTATCGTTCACTGGTTAATAAGGGTTTTAAACAGTGTTTTTTTTTTTTTTTTTTTTTTTTTCAATTTTTCGCCCTTTTGCTGAATTGACCTATAGAAGAAGATAAACAAACGTTTGATACTAAATTTTTTATTCATAATTCAAGCTCACGCATTTTTCTAATAAGAAAGTACACATTCGAATTGTTTTTGCACTTGTTAATTATTATACTTTTGTTTTTCTCCTTCTTCTTCTTCTTCTTGTTCACATAATTCTCCACATCTCTTTTCAAAACACGTAATTTTCTAGTAAAACTTTCCAACTCTAACTGAAAAGACGACATTTTTCAGTGTCGCGCACCAACAAACTCGATACTAAAGTCTAAAGCTATAGTTCCTATAAAATATTCGAGATAACTTGTTGCGACAAGCTTAAACCCTTTCGTTCTTCTCCGTTACAGGAGCGAGCGCGGGCGTGCACCCAGAGCAGCAATATTCCAAGAAAAAAATCTATCGTGAACCATCACTATTAATTGAAGTACAATTTTGCGTCACAGTTAGTATAGGTTGGTAGTTGGTAGGTACACCTAGATTAAGAAAAAAGATTTAAATGGAGAAATTTATCATCATCAAAGAGTTTTGTAAAAAAAAAATCGCCGCTTTAAACTTCAAGGTAGGACTGTAGAATTTAAATTTAAAAAAATCCCTGAAAATATGGAGCCCGCGACGTGGATTAAGGAGGCGATTGGCGATATTATTAGGAAGACTACAAAGGATCTTCTCCCCTCGGATCAAGTTGCAATCAGTTTTGGTTGTAAAGATTTTGCACGAGGCGACGGTGGGATTAGTTTCAGACCGGCCGAAAAAATTATGATGGACGTCGTCTGGGATGTAATTGCTAGTATTTACCAGTCCAATTCGTCGGGTCTTGACACGGAAACTTTTTGCTTGGGAGTAACTTCGGTGAGATTGCCTGTAGGACGGGGAAGAGGAAATAAGTACAACAGTTTTCAGGAAGAGTGTCAACATCGTCGCGGAATAGCAGTAGTAAAAAACGATGATAGCTTATGTTTACCTCGAGCCCTTGTTGTAGCCAAAGCATTTGTCGATAAAGACCCTGACTATACGAAAGTGCGCCGCGATATAAGGAAAATTCAAACACTTCGGGCAAAACAACTGGTGGAGCAAGCTCGGAGAAGGTTGCGGAATTCACGAGTTGGAAATTTTTCAGCAATATTTAGAGGACTATCGAATTGTTGTGTATAAATATGGACCTAAAACTAAAGGACGGGGACGTGACTTGATTTTTTCGGGGCCACCATCAAACCGTGCAGCCAATAATAAGAATCTGAATTTAATTCACCACGCAGGACACTATAATGTAATTACTTCGGTAACCGCTGCGTTTTGCTGTAGCTATTTTTGTCAGGATTGCCATGTACCATACGACCATAAAAATGAACATAGATGCGTGAGATCATGCCCCAGCTGTAGACGCCCCACAATTTGCAACAAAACGGAGAAAATCACATGTAACGACTGTCTCAGATGGTTCAGGAACGACAATTGCTTCAACCACCATAAGAGTGAAGGCTCATACGAGAAGGGTAAATCCCTTTGTAATGAAATTAAATTATGTGATGGCTGTCTAAAGGTTGTGAAATCGAAAAGAGACCATACATGTGGGGAAATATTTTGTACTATTTGTAAAAAGCATCAGCCACATGGACATTTATGCCATATTCAGAAGGATTCAGGAAAACCCAAAACGGAGGAGATTTTATACATTTTCTACGATGTTGAAACTATGCAGGAAAAGCAGTTGGAAGATGGGAGTTTTGAGCACCAGCCAAACCTGTTAGTTTTCAAGCAGCGTTGCTCGGAATGCCTAAATAAAAATATCGACATATGCAGTAGTTGTGGTGTTCGTCTGCAAATTCTAAAAGGCCAGAGATGTGTAAGTGGTTTTATGTTTCACCTTCTACAAATTAGGAAAATTTTCAAGGCTGTTATAGTTCTTGCACATAACGGTCAAGCATTTGACCATCAATTCGTCCTGAATCATATTCTTACGGAAACTGATTTATCTCCGGAACTTATAATGCGAGGATCTAAAATAATAATGTTACAGATAGAAAACGTGAAATTTTTAGACTCTTTAAATTACTTTCCAATGAAATTGGCCGCGCTACCAAAGGCTTTCGGGCTAGAGGACAATTTTAAGAAGGGGTACTTTCCGCATTATTTCAACACATCGGCGAATCAAGACTATGTTGGAGAGATACCTGCCATCGAATACTATGGTCTCGACTCATTAAAAGAAGAAGATCGGGAAAAACTTTTAATCTGGCACGAAGCTCAAAGAAATAAAATTTTTAATTTTCAATTAGAATTTATCGATTATTGCATTTCAGACGTCAATATTCTAACTGAAGCCTGCCTTAAATTCAGGGAGCAAATGATGACCACGACCAATGTTTGCCCTTTTACGGGGGCCGTCACAATAGCTTCGGCCTGCAATAAAGTTTTTCGGAGAAACTTTCTCAAGCCAGGCACAATTGGAATCATACCCAAGGGGGGCTATAGGTTTCGCGATAAACAGTCTGATATAGCTCTGAAATGGTTGATTTGGGAAGAAAATCAGAGAGCCATTTCCATGCAGCACGCCGCTAAAGGACTAGAGGCAGTTTTACTCGGCCGAAAAGTGGATGGTTTTTGCGAAGACACGAACCAAGTATTTGAATTTCACGGATGCTATTATCACGGCTGCCCGAAATGCTATAAAGCAAATAGAAATGCTCCTCTACACGAGGATCCGACATCGACCCTGGAAAACCGCTACGAATCTACAATGACGAAAACGAGCAGACTTAAGGGTCCATCAGGTGGCTTCGAGGTTGTAGAAAAATGGGAATGTGATTTTAGAAGAGAAATGAAATTGAACCCTGAAATTGAGCTTTTCACAAAAGATCATCCGCTGCTCTCAACGACTACGACGCCACTTAATCCACGGGATGCATTTTATGGGGGCAGGACTGGAAACTGTACAACGTATTACAAAGCTAAGGATGGCGAAAAAATCAAATACTTGGACGTTTGCTCTCTGTACCCTTGGGTTTGCAAGTACGGAAAATTTCCTATTGGCCACCCGGATGTTTTCGCGGGGAGAGACTGCACGGAATTGAACTTGCAGGAATCAGAAGGATTAATCAAAGCCAAAATTTTACCCCCGCAGAATTTGTACCATCCGGTGCTCCCGCGAAAGATGAACAACAAACTGCTGTTTGTTCTATGTGATAAATGTGGGGAAACTATGAACAAAGAAGAAGAATGTGTCCATACGGAAAAAGACCGTGCGATAACAGGGACTTGGGTTATTGACGAGGTTTTGAAAGCTCTGGAAAAAGGCTATAAAATATTGGAGATTTACGAAATTTGGCGCTATAAGGTGGTACAATTTTGTCGGGAGACGAACACGGCCGGCTTATTCACAGACATGATGAATACATTTATTAAAATAAAGCAGGAGGCATCGGGATGGCCTAGAAATTGCTCGAGTCTAGAAGAAAAGGACCAATATATAGAGAATTTCTTGCGGCAAGAAGGCGTTAAATTGGAATTTGAAAAAATTACGAATAACCCTGGTTTGAGAGCCCTGGCAAAGTTGATGCTAAACTCGTTTTGGGGTAAATTCGGACAGAGGGAAAATATGAAGAAAACCTCCATTATAAACCAACCGGCCGAGTTGTTTGAGCTGCTGAATAATCCCGGCAAAGACGTCAACTCAATAGTCCCTATCAATGAGAACGCAGTTGTGGTAAATTGGGAATTTATCGAGGAGGCATCGCAACCGTTATCTTCGGTGAATGTCTGTATTGCGGCGTACACTACTGCACAGGCCAGGCTTAAACTCTACAGCTATTTGGAGATGCTAGAAGAGAGAGTACTCTATTACGACACAGATTCGGTCATTTTTAGACACAAAGAAGGCGAGTTTGAGCCGCCTACAGGCGATTTTATCGGCGACCTGACAGACGAATTGGCAGGATATGGAACTGGAAGTTTCATCAAAGAATTTGTCAGTGGCGGACCCAAGAATTATGCGTACAAACTATATGCAAGTGAGGAAAAACAGGAGAAAGTGGTTTGTAAAGTTAAAGGCATTTCTTTGAATTACAGTGTCTCGCAACTGGTTAATTTCGATAGAATGAAAGAAATGGTTCTTAATAATGGCGAAGAGTCTGTATCCATCACATCGAATAATTTCAGGCGTAACAAAGACCACTGCGTGATAACGAGGCAAGAAACTAAAATGTACCGGCCTAATTCGACAAAAAGAATTTTTTCCGAAGATCATTTCTCAGTCCCATTTGGATACAAGAAAAGCAAGAAATAAGCTCGAATCAATCTAGCAGAAGAAGAAGATGATGAAGACTAGATCATGAAGTCATAGCCGGAAAAAAAAAAACAACTCTAGTTTCTTCGTTTGTTAATTTTTAAGTGATTTTTTTTTTTTCAGCTAACTTCAACGGCGAATTTTTGTAGGAATTAATTTTAAGGTAGAACGATCTAACTATAATATGTTGATTTTATTTTTATAGGTCGATGATGAAAAAAAAAAAAAAAGGAAAACAGAGGCAGACACAGACTTGTTCTTAAATTTAGGCCAGGCAAACTGATCGACCCTCCGCAGTGAGCCTCAGCATACAATACATCATAAAGTTATAATACCAATGGAGAAAAACACGATTTTATTTTTCTGTTAATTTTTTAGGCGACTTTTTGTTTCAGAATTCGACCGAGCCTTAATCAATATCGTTTTTAATAAAATAATACTCGAAATATTATTTTATTAAAAATAATAGAGATAGGTCAAATAGTTTCTCAGAAAAATCTGGGGGCGTGCGTAAAGCCTGATTCATAAACTCTGGCGGTCAGACATGAACGGTGGAGTTTATGAATCAGGCTTTAATAAATCGGCTTCAACGGCGAGCCCAGCCTGTTGCTGTTTTTGGAATTAATTTTTTGAGGTAAAATTGAAAAATCTTACTACGTAGGTAGTATGATGATTTTATTTTTATAGGTAAATGGAAGAGGAAAACAGACAGGTTCAAACATGTTCTTGAAATTGACTCAGGTGCACGACAAACTTATCTCGATCAACCCTTCAGAGAGAGAGGGAGAGAGAGAGAGAGAGAGAAACCTGTAAAAACTTCTCGTCGACGGCATCGTCGTTGTCTGCTGAAGGGACGGACCTCCCGTGGATTTCAGAAAACGCCCGAGCCTAATTGGGAATTAATTTCAGGTAAACTAGAAAAATCCGTGTAACTATAGTATGATGATTTTATTTTATTTTTAGTGGCGGAAGCAGACAGGTCGAGACTAGTCCCCAAATTTTGGGGCTGCAGGTACACTACCGTGTGATTGGCTGCAGGTGGACGAACCATGAGGGTGAATGAGACGGTGGGGGCGGAAACTTGAACCTGAACCATTTGGTAATTCGAATATATAAACCGGAGGAGGTTAAAAATCAGACATTGTCCCCCGAATCCAACTCAGTGAACTCAGTAGTGAACGAGCAGAGAACGAGGTAAAAAAAAAAAAGTTGTTGTGTTTGCAGTGTCCCCTTATTGGTGCAGTGAAATTTATTTGGCTTCAGCATTTTCATAAACAAAAGGTACCTATTTAAACATTTCCAATTATTTTTCAATTTGTTCCTTTTAATTTTCAATAATGGCTCTTTCGAAAGATTCTCTTGAAAAAATTAATGCTATGATTAACAAACTCGAAGTACCAATTGAACGTAGATCTTTTTCTCTGCTAGATATCGGGAAAGCGTACCCGGTAAAAAAGATGCAGATTTTCAATAGTCGCTTTGGAAAGGCAATTCTTGCCACTTTGTTGGATAGTGAGAATAATAATAAAGTGATAACTACTTTTTTACCAAAACGCTGTCTTGAATATATTACCGAAGAATATGTTGAAACTATCAACGATTCCAATACTGAATATCAAATTAAATATTTGGGGCAGAGTGAGCCGGCTTACGCTGGAGCGAAGACGCTATCCCTTTTAACTATCGAAGTTGTAGACTAAATTTTTCCAAATATCAATATACCGTCATTGTTTTATTTCTGATTTCCACATGTTTCAATACCAAATTAACACTGGATTATGCAATATTTAAATTTTTTTTCCTTTGTTGTAGAATATGAGCGATACCATCAATAACACCATGCTCAATACCACCAGTCAAAACCAGATGATATTCGTTGCCGGCCTAGCAGCCGATCTAAATCAGATGGAGGAAGACATTATAGAATTTTGTGACCAGACTCTAATGGGCGTCAACGCAGCAAATTACTCAAAGTATCTGAAAAATGCTCTAAATTTTTCCATTGGTGCTTTTGTATGCAGAAAATATTTATACGGAAGCATCGATTTAGACACATTTGTAAAAGAGATGCTTGCTGAGGATCTATATGATTTTGTTGTAAAAGTGCCCCATATACCCATCGAAATCATCGACAAATATGGACTTTACGAAGATTATGAAGACCTGATGAATCAAGAAGAAGAAGACGACAACGACGACGAAAGCAGCAACAATGTCGAAGGTGTAAATTTGAGCACCGACGATGAAATTTCAATGTTTCCTTTGTTTTCTTAATCTTTTTTTTTTTTTTTTTAGCTAGATATAAGGCCATCATATTGTAGATATTTTTTTTAGCCAAGACGATTATCACTGTCGATGAAAAACTGGGCTTTAAATCTGTTTTTCCACTTTTCACAATTGTTTGTAACAATAATTAATTTTTTTTTCCTTTGCATAGATGTATAAGTCGAATATATTGTAGGTATTTTGTTTAGTTAGATATAAGACGATTATATTAATAGTAAGTAGCTATTTTCTTTAAATAAATAAGTCCAATTTTCTTTAATAAAGTCTTTTTATTCAATTAGGTTACATAATAATAATAAATCGAGAAACTAAATTGCTTGGTTGACATTTTGTTGCAGCCTAAAAATAATTTTATAATAAGTCCTTCTTGTTTATCCAGGAAGAGTCTTTGAATCCAAGCCATTTCACACGCACCTGGTCCACTCCATTTCTTTTCCGTTGTCCAGTTATATTCTCTATCAAATACGCATTGGGATAGCGAGTTTTCTGAATTTCTGTCTCGTAGAAACTACCCAAAATGGGTGAATCATTCAAATCTCTTAGGAGGTAGGTGACTGGAGTTGCCATATTTATTTTATAAATTTTGAATAATTCCGGAGACCAATTTATATTGTAGCCCTTATTAAAAACACCTTTATGCTTGCTGATTCTCACAATGTCTCCAACTTTGTATTTTCGGCTTTTTGGAGCAATTTTCGGAGAGTTGAAAATAGCCAATTTCGTGTGTGGAGTAACTTGACTTGGTTTCATTCCAATTGTTCTATGCTTGGTATCGTTGTATTTTTTCGTCACTCTGTCTAATATCGAGAGCCACTCATGCTTCCCCGCTAGCGAAAACTCTTTGTAAATCATCGATTTCAGAGTTCTGATTACTCTCTCAACAATAGCTGCTTTCTTGGTACTGTACGTAGAATAGTGGTTTATGCCGTGCTCCCTCATCAATTTTTTAAAATGACAGTTGTACATCTCAGTTCCATGATCTGATTGTAGGTTACTAGGTGAATATCCAGCTTCTGTTAGAACAGATTTCATGGCTTTGCTAACTTCTAGTCCTGACTTGTTTTTCAGTGGCTCGGTCCAGACATATTTTGAATAACAGTTAATTACCACTAGAATGTAGCGGAATCCTTTGTTTTGTTTAGCATATGTCTGCATCTCGGCCAAATCCACCTGGAATAGATCCCGGAAACCTTTAATAATTGTTTGTCGTCTCTTGAAATTTTTTCTTGTCGGTTTGTGAAGTTCATGAACAATTTGTTTTTTTTCCTCTGATATCATTATAATATGAACCGCAGTTTCTTTTCTGTAATATACTCTAGCGCACAAGCCTCCGTCAACCTCCCGAACAAAGGCTTCTTACGAAGTGCGTATGTCTAGTCGAATACAACGGGTCATATTAAATTCTTATTTTCTTACTATCGAGAATGGAATCTACTCCTTTGTTTAGGTCCTGAAGAAACTTCTTTTTTACATAATCTCGCAATTGTTTATTCAGCACAGTGCTAGTAATGCTGCTCGTAGCTCTGTCACTTCTTTGTCCACTTTTTCATTGAACGCCTTGTGTAATTTTCCCAATTCATTATTGATTGTATAATTTATCTGGTTCTGTAGTTCTTCAAGTTTTTGATCTGTATAAAGCTTCGTGGCAGCATCATCACTTTTTCGGGGGTCCAAAATATTAGATAAATACTTCCCCTTCAAGTCGTAAGCCCCCTCAGATGTTAATTTAATTTCATTACTTTTCAAATCAGCAAATAATTTTTCTATTTCATAAACTCGCTGCTCGGTATTGTAGTTTAGTAGATCGACATATTGTTTCGTCACTGCCTGCTCCATAGATTTTTCCATATCGAAAATCCGAACTTCGACATTGTAATTTAAAAGGTCAGAATACTGCTTGGTTACTGCGTCGCCGCTAAATTTAGGCTCTGCTACATTTCTCATAGACTTCCCGTCCATATCGTAATTGCCGTCAGACGTGAGTTTGAATCCTATGCCCGGTTTGCCTCGAGTTATTTGCTGAACCTTTGTTTTATCCGACCGACGACGGCCGAATTTATCGATTGTAGAGCTGTTCATCGTGGAAAATGTTGTTCTTTACTAGGACAAAATAGTTGACGCATTGCCTTTAATACCTAACCTAGTCTGCTTTTCAATAAATAATCTTCTCTTCTCTCAATTCCTCGATTATAGACAAAATTTCATTATCTAAGCCTGTATGGCCGGCTAGTCTAGAACTCCAGAGAAGCCTGAGTCTATCCACCAACTCTGTAGCTTTGTTCCAGTGAACGTATTCGAAATTTTTCCCATATTTGAATATTTTCTCAATAGGCAATGTCGGATGGTAATAATTGTTGCCCGATCCTACTTTATTCACATACGGCTGAATTAATTCCTTATATTTGCGTGTATAGCTTCGTTTGAATGGCTGCTTCGGGTTAAAGTTCTCGTGTAAACAATTTGACTTGCGCAAAATTTCGAAATATTGGTTTCTCGTTTCATCAGAAATTTCGTCAGCGTTAGCAAGTGCTTTGGGCTTTTTCAGGAAAACTAAATCAAAAAGTTCCTCGGAAGCTTCGTAGTTTCCTATATTTTTAGAGCCTCTCCATAAAGCCATTTTTCCGGGTGGAAAGCGCACGCGAACATCTCCTATTTTATATCTGTCATCCCCGTCAATGTAGACGCCAAAAATGTTATCATAGCCTGCCGGTTTTTGCTTCAACCCGTCGAGGTATTCCATCGTCAAACTGTGTAGGTTTTTACGCCGCCTCTCTGAAGAAAAAGTCAATTGCCTGGGCTGAACAGTTTGATTATTCATGGGAGTTTCATATTCAGCTGAATGAGCTTTTTCGGAGTCTGACGACGGTGTGAGGGGGAAATATTTAGTTTGTAATGATTGCAACGTTTCATCGGGCCCAAATTGTTTTCTCTGATCGCTGGCCAGTGTCTGTCCTGCTAGAGGTGAGCTGGATATCAAGGGTGGCGAGAATGTCACTTTTGGATGTTTACTTATTGTTTCAGATAAAGTCTTCAACTCTGCAGTAACAGGCTCGTGAAACTCTTCATTATCGTGCCTGTTTTTCGACAGGCGGTATTTCAAATTTCTATACTTATTTCTAACAGCTTCGGTTGCTTCAATTAGCTTGCGCTTTAGACTAATCTCTTCCTGACCAGTAGCTCTCATAATTGCTCGTTTTTACACTGCGCACGACTGTCACAATAAACATGGAAGCAATTTTAGAAATCACGGGCTTATATAGCAATCGAATCTCTTGCGATATCTTCCTTTGTCTATACTACTATCCTTGTCAATAACTAAAAAACCATAATTCTCCTTCCAGCATTCCATGCACATCTCCAAGAATTGGGTGAATGTTACGTCTGGGGACACATGATCGGTGAAAATGTGCTTCAGATTTGTTTCATCCTGTCTAAACAATATTATAAAATTGGCATTATCTCTTATCAATTGTTTAGGAATACGCGAGTATGTTTGTGCTAGATAAAAACTTGAAATATTTCTGTGACGTCCCATCGAAAAATACGCCCGAATAGGGTCCTGCTGCTCGCAGATGACATCATCAAATATAAATAATGAATTTTCCCTGGCCTCGGAGGGTTCGAGAATTTTATCGCTGGTGGTGTAAGTGTAATATCCGATTTCTTTTATTGGGGCCAGTACATCACGTAGAAACTGGTATTTCGGTTGATTGAGCGATTTGGCGTATACATATATGTTTTCGAAAAATAGGCCCTCAGGGTGAGTTATCAACCCGAGCAGAAGATTGGTTTTTCCACACGCTGAAGGACCAACTAGCAAGGCCCTTATGGTTGAAGGGAACAACGGGCCATGAGTACTGAACTCCTCCTTTCCAATCCCCGATCCCACTATATTATCCAAATTATCTACGCTGAGTTTGTGTTTCGATTCAATTAGCTTCATAGTTAATTTGGTTTATAAGACCTGTCACTCGACTTAAATGTTTATTCCGATGAAGACCACAGCAAAGTCAACACGACAGAGATCCTCCTACCACAGCACTTGTAAAAAGACTGGCCGAGGAATTGTGAATACTTTAATTGATAAATTACCTTTTGAAATTCACTTGCCTGGAGGATACCAGTTCTGTGGCCCTGGCACGCATCTCAGTCAAAGAATAGCAAGAGGTGACCAAGGAATCAATCCACTTGATGCTGCTTGCAGGATCCACGATATAGCTTACGCAGAAAAAAAAAAATCTTTATTCAAGACACAAGGCTGACTTTGCTTTAGAACAGAAGGCCTGGGAAAGATTTGGATCCAAAGACGCATCGGCAGGAGAGAAAAGAGCAGCTTGGTTGGTTACAACGGCCATGAAGACCAAACAAAAATTAGGCCTCGGTCTCAAAAAGGCTTCGAGATCAAAGAAAAAGGGCTTATCGAAAAAGAAAGGAGTCGTTAGAAGAAAACATCCAAATAGGGGCAAAATTAAAACCGCTACCCTTAAACAAGTTGCTTTCGGAAGTGGATTAGTGAAAACAGTAAAGTCCGAACTTCGATCAATGAATAAATCTAATAGCCTTTTTGATTCGGCCAAAACAGCTCTTGCAGCCGCCCGCCGATATATTAGGAAAAAAGGAGGCAAGAAGAGAATAAAATCGCCACGAGTTATACCTATTCCTAAGGTCGGGGGTTTGTTACCTCTTTTACCTATATTCGCTGGATTATCTGCTCTAGGAACAATTGCTAGCGGAGCAGCAACCATCGCAAAAGTTGTGAATAAAGTGAAAAGTGCAAGAGAGGCATTGTCAGAGTCTAGAAGACATAATCACGCTATGGAGTCTATTGCTCAAACAAAGCAGGGTAAAGGACTCTACCTGAAACCGTATCGTAACGGATTTGGATTGTTCCTGGTGAGCAGGCCAAAAAACTGATTTTATCCCTGCCTCAAAAGCCGCTGTCAAATATTGATTTAACCAGATATGCAGTGAAAATGGACATACCCCACTTTAGAGGAGTGTTTATGAGAGACAGACTGCCTTTATCTGGGCCGAAACAGTACGAAAGAGCTGTAGTAAATTTGGACAGCAATAAAGGGGCGGGGACTCATTGGGTAGCATATAAAAAACACGGATCTGAAACGCATTACTACGATAGCTTTGGCAGCCTTCCCCCTCCGAACGAGATAGCTCGCTATCTCTACAGTGGTTCTTCACCAACAAGTTCTATCTTGTACAATTACAAGAGGGAACAGTCTTTCGATTCAGTCATTTGTGGGCACTTGTGCTTGAAGTTTCTCGCAATCGACGCGTAGTTATGATTCGTCAAGACTTGGAAAAAATGTCGGCTTCGTTGAAAGCATTCTCGAAGAAAAAAAGTCTCATAGATTTGACAGAAGAAGAATTGGCCGATTTACCTAAAGAAGTGATGGTGTGCTGTGTACCTGAAGAAATTGTTTATGTGTATAATAAATTGCCGGAAAAGTTGAAACTAGATCCAGATATTATTCAATATTTATATTGCACTGACCACTATGGTGAAGAAAACTCTGATGAACACGATGTTGCAGATGGGCCACCACCGAGAAGAATTTTCTGCTGTTATTGCAAAATCAGTGAAGTTTCAATGGGATCCGATAATGCAATTGAAGTCTCCAACCAGACGGAAAAAAGTACTACTAACTGTTCCGTCTTATAAAGATCTAGGAATTAATATACTACTCATCAGTCATGGCTAGCACCTTTACTTTATCGGATCATTCCAGTGTGTTAAGTGCCAATTTCTTTCCCCCTATTGAGCTAGACAAAAACTCTCGTTATGGACTTGGACTGCTGGGATTTTATTCATATAATTCGGTTTTTAACGTGGATAAAACCAATAATTCGATAAAATTTGTAAATACTGGATCAGACGAAATTAACGTGCAGTTGAAGCCCGGTGCCTATGAATTAGAAGAAATAGAAAAAGCTGTTTTATATGCTCTGAAAGAAATAAGCGACCCATCAAGTCTAGAGCGAGGCGAAGAAGACAATGCATTGTTCGTTTTGAAGCCCAATAACAATACACTTAAATGCGAAATAAAGTCAAAATATGACATAGTGTTTACTACGGAGGCATCCCTGGGAAAGCTACTAGGATTTAGAGAAGGTAAACTAGAGGCTAATTATTGGCACGAGTCCAATCTCCCTGTCGATGTTATGTACGAAACATTAGACTTTATTTAAATTCCGATGTATATCCGTACGAGCGATGGAGTCTCGATTTTACTAAAAAGCTAATTACCTCCGTCTATGACTCGTATGAAAACTTCCAAAGCAGCTATTATAGGCGAGAAATAAATGACCCAATAATGGATATTGGCGAATTTCTGCACACTTATTCTACATTATGCTTTTCTCACCTACAATCCGATGGATGGAAGCGTACGCACTGGAAACTTTAATTTTTAGTTTTATTTATGTTTATACAGTAAAATAATAAAGTAGTAGGTAATACCTTAATCAATTATCTCGTTTAATTTCGTAATTGAAAATTGAGTTTTCATATTATTTTTCCCCGTACACCAAATTACATTAAAATTATCAGCTGGACAAGTCCATACAAGTTATCAAATCATCTTCTTCAGCCTTAGCTCTCTCGCTCTTTCAAATTATCAGCTGGACAAGTCCATACAAGTTATCAAATCATCTTCTTCACCCTTAGCTCTCTCGCTCTTTCAAATTTTCCTCATAAATATGGATAATGGCCACATACTTGTGTACCGTGGAATTAGGAAAGAAGAAAGAAATTCCGTAATTGAAAATTGAGTTTTCATATTATTTTTCCCCCCGTACACCAAATTACATTAAAATTATCAGCTGGACAAGTCCATACAAGTTATCAAATCATCTTCTTCACCCTTAGCCCTCTCGCTCTTTCAAATTTTCCTCAATTAGCTCGCATCATGATGTCTACAAGCTTAGGACACAATTTCTTGAGATACCCTGATAGCTCAGTGGTTAGCACTCTTGATTTTGGATCTTGGGGTCGCAGGTTCGAGCCCAGACTTTTCAGACTTTTTTAATAAAATACAAAAAAAAAAAAGTCGTCAGTACTGCCGCCACCGCCACGGCCGCCGCCGCCATCAGCTATTGGGCGACGGCCATAAGTTGGCGGGCATATTGTACCACCGCCGCCGCCAACAGAAACCATTGGACGGCCGCCATTTTCAACAACAACCAATGAATGGACAGGAGGAGGAGCCTAATTCAGCAGGAGGGACGGGACCAGCCCTGATTGGCCGAACAAAGAAACCTAATGGCGGCAAAGGGGCGGGGCAACATCGCAAAAGAGTCCATAAATGGGAAAAGGGGAGGAGCTATACAGCAGGAGGGCGGGGCCACGCCCCCTCAGGAGGCAGGAGTGGGGATGGTTTGTAGCGGCGGGAAACACTACTCAAATAATTCGAAATTCATGACGCGATCGAAAACGTGTTTCTATGGGTCGTGACGTCACAAGGCAGTAATAATCGGGCCACGCCAGGTGCTGCTGGTATTGCCATTGTCAAATCTATCGTAAATGGCATACATAACAACATAACCATAATCTAAATCTACCTGCTCGAAGTTCAAAGTGCTCGTCACTGTCAACGGAATTTTGTTGCCGAGTGACGTCACACTAATTGGTCGTTTTAAATGGCGATGTTTCGAGCGTAACTTCAAATATTTATAAAAAATTACCGGCTGATTTTTAATGCTCGGTATTTGGTATGACTAGGTCTTTAGTGTAGTAGAACACATTTTTGAAATAAAAAAAAATGTGCAAGTTCCCTATTACAGTAAAGTCGAATTCACCTTTTTTGGGAAAAAACAAAAAATATTCTCGTATCGGTGTTGGTGTAGCCGTTATATTTGTACTAATATTTTTCGATAAGCAAAAGAACGTATTTCATGCCGCATCACGTTCTTTTCTCCATATCTCTTCCGATATATTGACGCATTCATATATTTCACTATCTACGTCCGGTTTATGCGCAACAGACCGAGTGTAAATAACGAAACTTGTCACATGGAAAAGACTAATAAATTGCATCCCGAACGAAAAAGACATTAATATTGTCAACTAAGGAGGATCCTCATGCTATCTTTTGACGCAGTACAATTTTTTTCCCCTACACAAATTGAGTCGAAATACAAAGTTGCTTAAATGGTAATTGTCATAAAATCGCAGTCGTAAAGTTGCAGAGTCCCATATGCCACCAAATACTGAGTGCGATATAGAAGCGTAAACTGGAAATGACGGTTAACAAATTCAAGATTCCTCACATAAATACCCCAGGCACGCAGTTTTCAAAATTTAAATATTTCCACCGCAGCATCAATCCAAAATTAAATATAATTTATATCTGGAATTAATGAGTTTTAAATGGCTCCAGCCAATATTTCACATAATATAAATTAATTTCGAAACTTGTATTAAGTTAATAGAGAATTTTGGATGGCCGCTGGACGGCGTAATCAGGAAATTTGTTTTGCATATGTTAATTACCCGATTTAGCCCATGTCCAGTCGATTATATTTCTAAATTCTGATTTGGCTAATCAATTAGTTTAATTTAAATATCAATTTTTATGATACCTGGTTGAGGTTTTAAGTTTTTAATCTGAAATAATAATGAACCTTAGAAGCGTAGATTTGAGACATGTTAGAAATTATTTCGATTTTAGTTTTCGATGAAAGTAGAGCCTTCATTATCATCGAACACCATTTGCCTTACATAAACCTGCATGGGTTGTCCTCGTGATACATAAAAGAAGCCCTAGAAATGCCAAACGAACTATTAATGTCTCAAACCGTGTGAAATATTCAAGTATGGCGTGCCAGCTTATAGTTCGTTAAGTTTGTTGTCTTTGCTGAAGGCAATACCTACGCCTCCAATTTATATTCCATTTTCTAAATTAAGTCAGATGTGTAAAATGCATGCCTGGTTGAATTGTTTAGGTGAAAATAGGTCTTTCAAGATAAAAACCGACACAATATTGTACTATTTTTAATGCGTCGTTTATATGCTCTCGGAACGAAACTATTTAATGTCAGGCTCAATATTGACATAAACTCAAGATTGAATTTGTTTTGAGATTGAAGTCAGTTGAGAACTAATTGATAATGTCTACTCATGAAAATACATAAGACCACGGATTATATAAACTAAGCCAATTTCCAGTTAGTAGCCCGAACTACCAATACTTTTCAACCAACGAAGTAGTAATAATTTTCAGAATTTTGAACTATGTAGGTAGTTAATACTCTATTTTCTGAGTAAGTTCACTTGAAACGGTAATTTTATTTTTGGAGACCAATGTAGTTTGCAGTAGATTTTTTTTTTAAATTTAATTTCCTGAAAACTTATATCTTCCATATTTTCATTTCAAGTTAATGATATGACCAGCGAGTTGTTGTTGTGTGTTGAGTTAAATTATGTGGCAACTATACCTATATTGTGATATTATTTTTTTTAGTTTGGTGGATCCAATTGAGGGTTAAACCTCTATCCATTGATTTATTATTTACTGCTTAATATCACCGTGGAAATATACACTAATTTAATTTGAAAATTACTTGATTGTTTTATTGGATTTACCTGTCAAGATTTGGTTGAATTGTATGCCCTATTCATTTCCTTTTCAGAATTATCAATTACCTTCGCTAATTATTTTTTTAGGCGTGTTTCTGAATTTTCACACTTCAATATTTTACGTAATTTAATTATTTATTTTTATTTTGAACCATATATGTAATTTCCACATTTCGTACTGGTTTGAAGGTTCGAAAATGTCACTTTACTTTGAGGAGAACTCACTTTCACCCTGACTATTTCACTAGAGTGTTTTACACTGGCAAAATGTCATAGAAACGGCCGGTTTCCTACTGACAAAACTTCTACCTGTTCCTACCTGGGGGGCTTTATTTGAAATCGATCGCAAATATTTGCGTGCACGTAAAGTTGCATCAATTTGTTCGTATACGCAACTTGTTATGTGCGAATAGCTTTATTTGAAATTGACATTGGACGTGTGCATCTCTACTTGCGTGCACGCAAAAGATGCACTCGCTCGCTGCGTTGCCAGTTTTCTTTTCACAAAATGTTGAAAATCTTCCATATAAAAATGAGTGGATTTTTGAATTTTACGATATTTTGGCTGACGGTGACGTATATTTTACGATGATATTTTTTTATTATGATTTTTTTGATGTTAGAATTTTCTAAAATATGTTTCGTGTTTATAAGCAATTTACCACAAAAAATGAATACTATTCCACCAAGCCCTATTCCTGTAGATAGGAAAAAAAGGTCCGCAAACGCAGATGCGGAAGAAAAAAGGCTTCTTGTCGAGTTTGACAGAGAACGACCCAACCTTTATCAAAAAGTCGAGTAAAAAAATGTTGCAAAAGCCTCAGCGGTATTATACGGTGCTCGGTGGAAGATGCTTTTCTTGGCGTCACTAAATAGCCCTGTAAAGCCTCATATAAGTCTACAAAAGTAACTTTATTTAGCCGAAATTTTTTTACGAAAGTGCGGTCACTTAGGACGAGGGCATAAAATCGCGGCCTTACTGCGAGGTTTTCGTTAAAAGTCTTCGCTAGTTCAAGACGAGCCAGGGGGGGTTTATTTGAAATTGATGCAACTTTGCGTACACGCAAATAACGTCATTTGCGATTGACAATTGGTGCACGGCTTATTTGAAATGCACTGCGAGCGATATGACTTTGCACCACTCGCAACTTCTGCGCATGGGGGTATACCGATCGCAAGTCTACTAACGCACTCGCAAGTTATGTCGTCAATTTGTCAATTTATTTTAATTTTGATAGTTCATTCAAATAGGTTTGAATATGTTTGTGATTTTTATAAATATGAATTTCAATAACGTTATTAATATTAACTTGTACACAATGTGCTGGCTCGTCTTGAACTAGCAAAGTCTTTCAACGAAAACCTCATAGTACGGACGCGATTTTATGCCTTTGTCCTAAGTGACCGGGCTTTCGTGAAAAATTTCCGCTAAATAAAGCTACTTTTGAAGACTTATATGATGCTATAGAGGGCTATTTGGTGTCACCGAGAAGAGAATCTGTCACCGGGCCCGTATTTAATACCGCTGAGGCTTCTTGCCACATTTTTTTCTTGAATCTTTGGTAAAGGTTGGGGCGTTCTCTGACAAACTAGACAAGAAGCCTTTTTTCCTCCGCCTCTACGTTTGCGCAGCTCTTTTTTCTATCTACAGGAATAGGGCTTGGTGAAATAATATTAATTTTTTGTGGTAAATTGCTTATAAACACGAAACATATTTTAGAAAATTATAACCTCAAAACATCAAAAAAATCATAATAAATAAATGTCATCGTAAAATATACGTCACCGGCAGCCAAAATATCGTAAAATTCAAAAATCCACTCATTTTTATATGGTAGATTTTCAACATTTTGTGAAAAGAAAACTGAAAACGCAGCGAGCGAGTGCATCTTTTGCGTGCACGCAAGTTGCGTATACGAACAAATTGATGCAAGTTTGCGTGCACGCAGATATTTGCGATCGATTTCAAATAAAGCCCCCCAGTTCATTGTGGTTAATAACGTTATTAAATCATATATTATTTATAAAAATCACCACAATATTCGAACTTATTTGAAGTGAACCATCAAAACTAAAATAAATCGAAATAAATTGACAAATTGACAACACAACTTGCGTGTGCAAGCTAGACTTGCGATGGGTACACCCCCATGCGCAAAAGTCGCGCGTGGTGCAAAGTCATATCGCTCGCAGTGCATTTCAAATAAGCCGTGCACCAGTTTTCAATCGCAAATAACGTCATTTGCGTATACGCAAAGTTGCATCAATTTCAAATAAAGCCCCCCTGGGCAAAATCAACATGATGGTTTCTCAGCGACAAAGTTTTGTGTGGTTAAGGTAAAAAACTATTGAGTTTGACAAGTGTCACCTAAAGAAAATAAATTTTCCAAATGAAAATTTGGCTTGTTTTTCTTGTGAAATAGTCCAGCCGAATACCACTCAAGAAAAAATTATGTAGGCAAAATTATTCTCTTGGTTTTATTCACGCCTGACGGCTCGTGGTTTTGTCAAAAACATCATTCGCGAAATTGCCAAGCAACAAAATTTCATACCAGTCGAAAATTTTGCAAGCAAAATTTTTTCTCTTGTGGTATTATATATGATAAAATTGTTCTTTCACACCTAAACACAAATCCAGTTGCAATGTTTGTAAATATTTAGAAGTAAATGTCACATGTGTTTATATTGTTGAAATTTCATAAGATGTCAATGTCGGTGTCAGAGTGTCAGTCGAAATTCCATTTTTGTCTTATTTTTACCTAATTTTTTTCAATAATTAATGGTTCAAAATAAAATAGTATACATATTACGGTGGAAAGTTTTCACATATATTTTCTTGAGAATTGGTTGACCGAGGTGCGAAGCGAGTATCTCTCGTCAATAATGAAACACTTTCCACCTCCGTATGTAATATACTATTACAAATTCAGTGGCGCCCTTGCCATTCTGTACTTATTTACCTATTGACCCACCTCTAATAGGGTACTTGCATGAAAAATTAGATTAGATTAGATTAATATTGGGGTGTTGTTGCACTGCGACCTAAAGATCTATTGTGCCCCCTGCTGAAGCCGATTTGATGTTGATCTCAAATCATAGTACTTCGTCCAGTCCTATGGCTTTGATGAGGGCTAGTAACTGGTACGGTGTCAAGGATGGTATGTCTCCTTCTAAAACTACATAGTCACCGAGATGTGTAGCCCGGCTTCTAGCGACGGCTTCGCATACGGTTAGTAGGTGTTCTGGAGTTTCTTCCTCCTCCCCGCAAAAACTGCATTTACTGGATCTCTCGAGTAGCATTTTCCTGCGGTGTTCTCGAAGGTGGCAGTGCCCTGTCATAAACCCTGTAAGAATTCTTAATTTAGTTTTCCTTAAATTTACTAGAGCTTTAGATTTTTTGGGATTGAAGTTTCCAAGGAATATCTTAGAGTGTCTCAGTCCCGGAAGGTCGTCCCAGAGGCGAGCTCTTAGGTCGTCTTCCATTTTCTTAAGCTCCGCTGTATAAGTGTTTTTACCTATACCGCAAAAAGACTCCGGTCCTACAAACGGGAAACCGGATCCTTTTTTTGCCAAGTTATTGGCTTCTTCGTTACCTGCTCCTGCATGTCCAGGCACCCATAGTAAAGTGACTTTATTTTTCTTTCCTACCTCATTTAGTTTCCCTAGGCAATCCCGTACTATCTTAGAACTAATGACATATGAACTCAGTGCCATTATGGCCGATTGACTGTCGGTGATTATTGCAATATCTTGCCTGAGATAGTTCCTGTTCAGGATCATCTGAGCACATCTGTCAATGGCGAGTATTTCCGCCTGAAAGACACTGGTGTATTTACCCAGTGAAAATATTTGGTGCGAGGCCCAAATACTCCAGCTCCTGATCCTTTGTCGTTTTCGAACCGTCTGTGTACCATTTAATGGTGTTGTCTTTGAGAGATTCGGAGATCTTGCCGCTTTCCCAGTCGCTTTTATTATCAATCCTTGTGAGGAAGTTTCTCTCAAAGTGATATTCTTTGGTTATATCGTCTTTAGGAAGATCGAATAAGGGAATACACCGTGTCTGGGATGACCATGCTCCTTGATCGATGATGTCCTTAGCCTCGGTCCTATTCCTATAAACATAGCCCTTTCTGCAGCTCCCTTCACCGACAAGTGCAAAGGTGTGAGGTCAAGTATGACGTTCAACGCTGCTGCTGGACATGCTCTCATGGCTCCTGTAATACATACACCTGCCAGTCTTTGCAATTTATCAAGTGCTCGTCTTGTAGTGCTTTGTTCTGCTATGCCATACCCAACCGCTGCCCCATATGTGATTATGGGTTCTACCATCATAATGTACATCCACCGCAGTATTTTTACCCGCCAAGTTTCTGCACACCATAATGGCTTTAGCGGCTTTGTTTACAATGGCTTCTAGGTGTTTTTTCCATAGAAGTTTACTATCCAGTGTTACGCCCAGATATTTGACTTCGTTTGCTTGATTTACAACCTCTCCACTTAGGTGAATTTCCCTAGTAAGTTGAATTTTCCTTCTAAGTGTAAATGGTACAATAGTGGTTTTTGCTGAGTTGATGCTCAGCCCCACCGTTGTGCACCATTCTTCGGTAGTACTTAGGCCTTTTTGTATGAGGTCGTATAGTGTGCCCTCAAACTTGCCTTTGGCAATAATGACAATATCATCGGCGTAACCTATACAAGTTAGACCCTGATTTGTCAGTCTGGACAGGAGTTCATCAACTACCAGGCTCCACAACAGGGGTGAGGTTACTCCCCCTTGAGGTGTACCAGTAAACCAAAGAAGGGGGACTGGGAAGCTGCAAAGAGGGTTTTAACTGTGGAACGGATGAAATGGGCAATAAGTAACTTTCAACCGTTTAAGTCACCAGGAGTGGACGGAATATTTCCTGCCCTTTTACAAAAAGGGCAAAAGGAAATATTCCCTCACCTACTTAGAATAGCTAGGACTAGTTTAGCCTCGGGATATATACCGAGTATCTGGCGACGAGCTAAAGTAACCTTCATACCCAAAATAGGAAAAAAGGATGGGACAAACCCTAAATCTTTTCGACCTATTAGTCTTACGTCCTTTGTACTAAAGACGATAGAAAAAGCTTAGATAACTACATCAGAAAGGAAATTTTGGAGAAGGCACCTCTACACTCGTGCCAACATACATACAGAGCAGGCAGATCGACAGAGACAGCGCTCTATCAACTTACCGAAATCATCCAAAAAACGCTTAAGGAAAAAGAAACAGCCATATGTGCCTTCCTGGATATATCCGGGGCTTTTGATAACACGTCCCATGGGGCGGTAAAAATTGCTCTGGAGAGGAGAGGAGTGAATAAAACCATAGTCCGGTGGGTCTGTGAAATGCTGACTACGAGAACAGCTGAGACAACTTTGGGTGAACAAACCACAAGCATCAGAACCATGCATGAAAAATTAGATTGATTATTGTTTATTGCCAACTGTAGGAAATCGAAAAAAAAAAATTGATCCGTGTTTTTTTTTTTTTTTGTCCTAGCACGATTATTCCGGAAGTTACATCGGGTCTTGGAAAAAAAACCCAATCGAAGATTGCTTTGATTACGAAAACGTACGTCGTATTAATGTTCCTTTATTAGTCAGGATTTTTGACATCACTTTGCCAAGACATACGTTTAAAAAGCCATAGCAATCTTTGATTGTTTTTTTTTTGAAGACCCGATACAAATATTAAGTTTTGTATATATAGATATACTGAGCATGTGCGACGTCATAAAGTATTATACCTTATGACGTCATAAGCAGATTTCAAAGCGTTGTATCTCCGTCAATTTTTGACTAACACGAAAAAGGAAAAACACGTGTTGAGTTATTTAAAATTGTCTAACGAAATCAGCAATAAAAAAAACTGATGCAAGGGGCCCATTATTCACTTAGCAAACTGAAAATATTATGGGCCTCTTGTTAATTCGTTAACAAAGGGGGTTACAAGGTTTTAAAAGAAAGCAATTGTGCGATTAGCGTTTTAATGAAACTCGAGGATAAATTTTCATCATGCCTCTTAGTACGCTCTGGTTTCTAATATATCGGGTAAGTGCTTTCAAAATTTTTCAACTTTGTTAACTGGTTATAGATAATCATTCAGATTCATTTACATCTATGCTCGCATTTATGAAAACATGCTGCACCATCAATCAACAGTTAAACCAGTTTATTAGGGTTAAGTTTTGTTAAGCGGCACGTAAGGTTTACGCTAACTAAATATAAAAGGCCGATGCAACCAAGGCATCGGCATCCGATTGGATCAATCACTCCTCGGAAATACCACAGCCCAGAAAGCTAGCGGTTTTATTCTCGCGGATCATAACGTCCCTTATTTGCACCTACGAGAAACCCCTAAATTGGGATTACCCTTTTTGGTTTGAAGTTTATATTGTATTCGCTACTTTATATTTACCATATAAAAACCAGATGTCAAATTTTTGACATAACGCTTCCTAGACAAATAACTACCTAATTAATGATTGTCATTGTCATTAATTATTGTCATTTCAAACCATGAATTCATTTTAATAGATCTTGACATTTTTTCAGGTTTTAATATAATTTTTTTTTCAATTTTTCAATTTCAAAAATGTCCCAATGAGATTTTAGAGAATTTTTTTTTTTTTTTTTTTGTATTATATTATGCAAAATGAGCTCTAACCAATCAATGAAAAAAAAAGATGGCGTTCCCATTTAAAAAAAAGATCAATAACGTCATATCTTGAAGAGGAATTATTTTTTTTCCTATATCTCTCCGTAACTTTTCCCTAAACGTCTTCTTATACCTATTTCCAAAATTTCATCAAATTCCATCGAGCCGTTTTCTCAGAAAAATGCCAACACACACACACACACACACACACACACATACATACATACACACAGACGGAAATGTGCCACCTTGCCAAAAAGGCTTAACCCTCGGGCGGGCGCGCATTTGAAAATCACATTAGCAGGCGCGCTGCGGCACTGCGTGCCGCCTGCAGAAAAATGTACGAAATGATTCAAAATATCAAAATTTATTTTTAAATAGAGTAAAAAACTTAAGTAAATTGTAATTCTAGGCAACTAAATGAAATCCTTAATACTAATTTCGCAAAAACACAAAAATAATATTCATAATATTTGTACTATTCCCCTTTCAATTTTACTTACATGACCAGGCGCGCTGGCAGTACGGAATGCCGAAAACTCAACACCTGCAACTTCAAGAACTCACTGACATCTGAACAAGTGCTCTAAGGTCGTAAATTGTGCGTAGTAGGTTTGCTAATATAGTCATTTGAGCATAGCTAGACGGACAATATGATAAAATCCAAAATATTTGCGAAATCCTTGAGTTAGTAAAAAGGCGGCATAAAAGACAGATAGCGCGCCTGCCCGAGGGTTAAAATGATCCAAAACGTCAAGATTTAATGAAATTTTGACATGTTCAAAATCGGGCTATCACCATAGCTTCCTATATCTAGGAAGCTAAAAATACAAGTTGGTATAGTTAAATTCACGATAGAAAGTGAAGTTGACAGTTCGCGTCGACATTTTTGGTAACTTTTTCTTTAGGTTGCCAGTATGCGTTAGCGCTTCGATTTCGTCCGCTGGAATAAACGACAGGGTGGTATTCAGAAAAGTTATATACATAGGTATCAGAATTAAAAAAAATCAATTTCTTTAAAGGAAGTTAGGTTATTGAAATCCAAAAATCCAAAAATTAGAGTCCAAAGTAAACACTTATAAAAAGAGTAAACACTTAAATCCAAACTAAAACCAGGTTTGAAACCCAACACCGAAACACAAAGGCACAGAACACTACATAAAAAACCAAAAAACCGATTGCGAATATAACAAATCAAAAAATAATGCAGAAAACGGCAAAAATCTGAAACGATTTCAAACAAAAATTCGAAATTCAAAATTCAAAGACCCGAATCTGATATTTTTATGTGTCAAATCGAAATGTCATGTATAATTATTTGATAGTTGAAAGAAAAAGGAACAGATCTGGGGATTTTATTTACTTTCAACTGGTGTAAATAACGGTCAAAATTCAAACTCTATCGTGAATTCAACTATATATGATCTCACCGTAGTCAAACCACAAGTTTATGATGGAAGTTTGGCATGTCAGGAAACGATAAATAACCGGGCGGATCGAACATAATTAGCGAACCATTGCCAGATAATTTGGTGTCGTGGGGTATAGATTCTCTCCCCATTGAGGTGCCATTTACAGCTTTAGTCTTCGTCCGGCAATAGGGAACTTGCAAGTGAACTAAAATTTTCCATTTTTTTTTTTAAATCGATACTGTATACTGTACTATATTTATATGGCCAATTTTCATTTAACTGATACCGCCTTTCGTCGCCCTTTTTTTTTTTCGTACAAAGTATTAATTAAAATGGAAAAAAAGAAACCTATGTAATATCTGATCACTAGAAGTATCTGAAAATAAATAAATTTAGAAATATGAAAATTCTCTGTTTTGCAAGCGAGCGTAAATTGAATGTAGGATTTGGATAATCTATTTAGTTGCATCAAATACGATACCACAAAAGAAATTATTAGGGTTCCAAGGCAAGAATTTCAAATTTTTAAGAAGGCTTCTTGAAACATCGTCCTGTGTTAACTTAGAATAACTGAACATTGCTTCGACAACATAAATTCACCGTCATCGTATATTTACATTTTATAATTAGATAATTAATTTATCATATTCCCATTGTTTCATACATTTGCAATTTAAGTCACGACAAAGAATTGATACAAAAATAAATATAAGATTCGAAATAAATGAGTACTTACTCAGTTTGATTCACTCATTTTTTGAATCGAAATGAGAACAACATTGAACAATTAGAATTTGGTGAAAAAAATGAGAAAAGTCATATCAAGGCCTTAGATATTGTAAGTAAATTAGGGTAAACCTTAGTGACCTTCTAAACTTTGCGGAGTTAGTAAGATGAGGTTCCCTCAGAAAAATAAATAGCAATCGAAACAATAATATATATTTTGAAGATTTTTCACTCGCAGAAAAGTTACCCATTCTAAACAGAAGAAGTGTAGCACTGACAAAATTCCCAATTAGGTTACTGGATTGTCTCTATTCATTTTTATGCCTAGAACAAAAGCATGAGATTCAGTAACTATACTACTCTGATTTAATATATTTTAAACATGGAAAACAATTTCTATTTGATCAATTCTAAGCTTGACAGCAGGCCCCGATCGTCAAAATTCCATTGATACTAAATTTATCTTTCATTAACTCGCAGCCGCCATTAAAAACACACAACACATATCTCTCGGCTGCAGATCCTTCAATACACCCTAAAGCCGTTTTATACTGTAACATTCTCCATAAATTTTCCAGGAAATAACGACCAAAATCGTAAACAACACCCGAGAAGGAACATGCAGATACCCATACGTGCAATACGGTGTCGTTTCCGTCACACGTTAACCTCCCTCTTGCAAAACCATGCCTAGACAAATTTCCTCCATGCACCTCTTAATAAAGAGTTTTAAGATGGCGAGGGGTGAGATTCGACTAAATTCCGGAAGCTCCGGTATTTACGACACCGCTAAAATTTCGTCGTGAAATAGTTTTTGCCTTATTGTCAACGCTTCCATTAAAATCATTTACTTTTAATTTGAAGTGGAACAAAACATCTTTCAAATATCAGATTTTAGAGTGTGCAGCTTTTAGAGAGGAAAAGGTTCCGAAATAAATAAATTTCCAATTAAACAATAATTCATCACATAAAGGATCAAATTCCTCATAAAACTAAATAAAGTTGGCAACATAGTCTTTTATGTAACGATATTCAAAGTTGAATTGTCCAAACCCAGTGGCGTATTCAGGGGGGGGGGCAAAGGGGGCAATTGCCCCCCCCCCCCAGAGCAACAACTTTTTGTTCGTTTTATTTATTAAAAATATAGCAAATAACAAAATATATTTTTTTTCTAATCGCGTGCCCAAAGTAATTACTTTGCACACTCATCTGCGTGCGCAAAATTGAACTTTGCGCACGGAAACTCTTTACGCACTCATTTTTGCTTCGCATTATTACCGTATTTATACACAAGATAGGCATTCAGGTAATGTTAAGCTATTTTAATTTGCCACTTTCCGTATGAGGAGCGGGGGGAGAAAAAATCCAGCAAAAAAAGGTGTAAGGTCAGGTGACCATTGGCGTGGAAGCCACTTATTCACATTCCTTTGTAGTATCAGATCATAAAAGTTGGACAGTAAGTTATACTGTTGATTGAGGAAGTAGGGGCAAAAAATTTGGCAGGAAAAACAAATTTTAAGTAAACCTCGCTAGCACAACCACTGTTGCAGATAAAGTCAAGCTGATCCTGATCACTGAAAAAAAATAATTGAAAACACAACACATTGAACTAAGAGAGAAAATTACTAGTTTTAAGCATCTGGAAACATTAAAGAAGATAAGGTACCTACAGCTCCTCTGGATGCTATGCAAATCTTCAAACACTCATAGAAAAAGTATTGTTCCTACTTGCTGTGCAAAGTGTTTTTCCCGCACTGAAAACTTTATCCGAACTCCGCTTTGAGTACGTCGTTTGTCTAACTGCTTTTTCGGGCGGGAAAGTATCATTTTGCGCACTTGTTAGGAAAATAATTATTTTTATGTAGGTATGTATTACACTACACACCTTTGAATTTAACTTTAGTTTGGTTGTTTGTTTTGTGTTATGTGGTACTTGTTTCTTAGAAGTCGATTTCTCAGGAAAATAAATCATTTCAATTATCAACCTCTTATCGTTTCAATGAGCAGTTCAAACATTTTTTCAGTGGCGGCTCGCAGGCTATAATAATACGGAACCGTGGCACTACCTTATTTTTCGGTAAAAATATATTTTTTGTCTTATAAAAGTATTAGAAGCGGGCGAATATGCCATCAAGATGTGTGATTTTAACAACTTTTGGGCATGGCACCCCAAAAAATTTCCGCTGGATACGCCACTGTCCAAACCTTCTAAATCAAAGAATATCTTCAAGCAAATCAACTTTTCTATTAAACCTACCACAATTAAAATAAAACTATATGTTACCGTATCAATAGAAGTTTCAACCAAAAAACCCTTATCTAGAGCTTATTCATTAAAATACATACAAAATTAAAACATATTCACTTGTGTAAGAAAACACAAGAAAAGATCCGTTTATAACTTTATTAGCTTTGCCTTTCAGCGGTCGCTCAAAAACTAAACTCTCACAGCCCTTTGTCAAAACCAAAGACCCTTTCATATTTTATTACGGACGTAGCCAGTACTTTTCCTTTCGATACAAGAATTTAGATGCAAACCAAAAGTGGTGTGAAAATATAAAAAGTCTTATTGATAACTTATACCAACACTTAATGCTAAAATAATTACACATACGAAAATATAAGGGAACAATGGTTTTACAATTAATAATTACAACATTCGGCCATCCTGACCAAAAGGGTCTGCCCTCAGAGCCAGCTATAATATGTACCTATAAAAACATAGTTGGTACCTGCTGGTTTTCCATAACACTACATTCAATAAAGTATAACATCAAATCAAACATTTTTAAGTTATTGAGTGCCTTTATAACATGTTTCGTCTTCTGATTTCGTACCGGCTCTACAAATAAAAATTTTGTAAATCCATCAACAATGACAAAAATAAATTTATTCCCCTGTCTATTAGTTTCAAATGGTCCAATATGATCAACATGTAACGTATGAAAAGGTATTGGGACTTTTTCTATTGGATTTAATTTTCCCTGTCGCATTAAACACTTTTGTTTATAGTACATACAATTTAGGCATGCGTTGACATACTTAGAAACAAATCTTCGCATTTTACTGAACCAGTAATTTTCTCGAATCCGTTCTAGAGTTTTTTCTACTGCCAAATGTCCTGCATCATCGTGGCACAATCGACATATTTGCATACGTGCTGCTTTAGTGTCTAAAAACCCAACGGTAAAAGAAGTGAGTGCTCGTGTCGAACAGCTGGCCTTCGAATTTAAAAATGGCTTTGACAGTTTCAAAAATGAACTTGCGGCTATTTCTCCAACTCCTGGTGTTTCATCGGCTCCCGGAGAATTTATTGCGAAGTTTGAAAGGTTTGAATCCATGATTAACTCATCCCTTGCTAACCTAAAGGGTGAAATAAAGTCTTTAAAAGAATCCGTTGAGTTAATTGAGAAAGAAAGCAAGCGCAGTCAAGCTAGACAAATGTCCAATACTATCATTGTGCGCGGTATTAACGAAAATGTAAACAATGTCTACGACTGTTTGGTGGACATTTTTAAGAATAAATTGAAAATTGTTGATATCAGCAAACGGGATTTAAACTAACAAGGCCGCTTGCTGTTCAGTTTTGCACAAAGTGGATTCGTAATCAGGTGTTTTTCAACAAAAAACACTTAAAAGGTTCCCAAATTCTGATTACCGAAATGTTAACCCAGGATAATTTAAATCTCTTTCAAAAAGTTCGTGAAGTCATGGGAAAATCATGTTGGATCTTTAATGGTCATATTTACGTAAGTGTGTAGAACAAAAAAAAACTTATAAGCTCAGTGACTGATTTAAATAGCTTAAAAATTCCTGTGTGTGTCAATAATACTGATACAAGTGGTGAAATTTCACAAAATGTGTAAATGATATTTTTTGTTTTGCTGCATCAAACATGTAAGTTCTGGATTACCTACTTTTTCTACTCCCATTTGCAAGAAACACATTCCTGGGTTGGTGTTATGTTTCATTTTTTATTTTTAACATTGCGTTATTTTTTATTTTTTTTGCTCATGCTTACGTTAAGTTTCATTTTTTTATTAAATGGTGGTATCTGCATAATGTGCAATTATTATTTTTATTTTATTTTGGTCACTGATACCTAGTTGTTATAATATTTATTAATTAAGTTTTTTTTTCTGGCTGTAACCGGTCAAGGTTCTATTAATCAACTTCTCTTCTCTATTTGTTTTTTTTTTTTCTTTTTTGTAGTGTGGGTATATGAATAAATTATTGAATTAATAGTGGGCTTATCTTATAATTAAAGTATTTTGTTTTTTTTTTTTTTTTTTTCTCTTTCTTCGCTTGCAATAATCTTTTCTTTAGCATGAAATTTGGATGCTTGTCAAACTATTCAACTTGAAGTTACTGTTAATGATAATCTTGAGTTTTTATTTTTAAAAATCAATACAAATTCACATAATATTGCTGTTGGAACATTATATAGACCTAAAGATAAAAATATGAGGAACTTTTTAGGGGACTGTGATAATATATTTTCTTTTTTGTGTCCCAATTTTGATGAGGTCGTATGTTTGGGGGATTTTAATCAAATTAACAATGAACCAACTAGAGTTACTAAAACTACCAGTAAATTGTTGGACCCCATTTTTGTATCATCAAAAGAGCTGGTGACTTCTAGTATTGTAATAAGCACTAATCATATATCGGATCATAGTCTTACTTTTTGTGATCTCATACCTCAAAAATTTATTAAAATAAGATCTTTCAATAGTTTGCAGGAAGAGGAATTTGACTATGATCTTAGGCAAATCCCTTGGCATTTTATGTTGAGGGAGAATAATATTGATAAAAAGGTCGATATCTTTAATAATTTTATCATATCTTTATTTGATCGTCATGCGCCAATTAAGGAAATTAGAGTAAGCAAACCTAAAGCGCCTTGGCTAACAGTTAACTTAAAATTAATTATGAAAGAACGTGATAAAGCTTTGCATAAGTTCAAACAAACTAAAAATAATAATGATTATACTAAATATAAAGACCTCCGGAACTTCGCCCTTAGTTGTTTGCGTAGGGAGAAAAAAGCTTACCTGGATTCACTTATGGCTGATAAAAAAAATCCAAAGAGGCTGTGGACTGCATTAAGTGACTTCAATATTAGATCAAATAAGTCAAATGAAATTCCTGATCACCAGTCTGACCCTCATGAAAATAATTACTATTTTGCAAGCTTTTTACAGACGGTCTCTGATAATTGTCAGAACCAAATAAATTTTTTCGAATCGAATCAATATGATGAGTTAAACTCCTTTTGTTTTACTATGACTACTGTAGAGGAGGTGGCTTGAATTTTGTGTAGCTTGCGCTCTAATGCCTATGGTGTAGATGAAATATCAACTCGCATGATTAAATATTGTAGCTCTTTTATTGAGCCTTATATTACTAATATAATTAATACTTGTATTGAACAAGGCTATTTTCCTCAAAAATGGAGAATCGCTGTGGGCCTCTGCCTAAATCCGGAAGAATTTTCTGACCTTCGCATTATCAGCATACTACCTACAATCTCAAAAATTCTCGAAAAAGTTCTATACAGGCAAATTTATGAATACCTTATGCTTAAAAAAATTCTTCCTGATTTTCAGTGCGGATTCAGAAAAGGATTTTCCACTGCGACCGCTTTAGCAACAGTAATAAGTGATATAATTGAGGCTTTTGATAAGGGTGAAGTTACAGCATTAACTTTATTGGATTTCTCCAAGGCGTTCGATACCATTGACCATAGACTAATGATAGCCAAGCTTAAATATTACGGGTTTGACGAACTTGCTTTGAATTTGTCAAAATCTTACTTGAATAATAGGTCTCAGCGCATTAACTGTAATGGCCGTACGTCCACTCAGATGAATATACTGTCTGGTGTTCCTCAGGGTAGTGTCCTGGGGCTCTTTTTTTCTTGATTTATACTACGAGCATTTTGAAAGATATTGAACATTGTAAGGCTCAGGCCTACGCTGATGATGGTCAACTGTATAGTCATTTTGATGTTGATAATGCGGAAAACGCTGAATTATTAATTAACAACGATCTTAATAGAATTTATAAACTTTCTTTAGAACATAATCTAAAATTGAACGCCAATAAGTCTTGTGTCCTCTTTTTTGGGTCAAAAGAAAAAGTTTCTACTGTAAAACAGCGGATAACCTTGCAAATTAATGAGAGTCCTCTAAATGTTGTTGATTCGGCCAGGAACCTTGGTTTAATACTAGATACTGAGCTAAGATTTCGTGAACACGTTAAGAAACTATTACAAAAATCATTTTTAAGTCTTAAGCTTCTTTACTCAAATAAACACTTTCTCAATAAAAAGCTAAAACGCAATTTATGTGAAAGCTTAGTGTTATCAAATTACAACTACTGTGATTTCATTTACGGCCCATGGTTAGATGTGGCATGCAAAACTCGTATCCAGAAAATTCAAAACAACTGCTGTAGACTTATATTTAACCTTAGAAAACATGATAATGTCTCAGAAAAAATTAAGGAACTTTCCTGGTTGAAAATGGATAAGCGTATGAAACTCCATTTAATTAATTTTACCCATCAACTCTTGCTAAGTACCCACTCTACCCCCCTGAAAGCCAAATTTATAATACGTCACAATGCTCGTTGTCGTAATAACTTAAGAAATGATAGCCTATTATCGATTCCTAAACATCGAACTGCACTTTTTAAAAGAAGTTATGTTTATAATGCTGTTACTTTACCCAATACATTTAAGAATCTATCACTGGTAAAATTCAAAAAAGAACTTAAAAAGTACCTGTACTCGAACTAAAATCGCTTTTTATATTTTGAAATAATGTATGCTCATTGTTTTTTTTTTCTTATCTTTACTGAATTCACTGTATAAGAAATGTACCTACGTTGTAGAGAATTATTGTTTTTATTGTTTATTTGCTTAACTAGCCGTCATATGCTTTTTCTTCGCTTCTAGTGGTTAAGTAGAATAGCTAATAGCTAGACTTCGCCACACTGAAGCATAATATTTTTATTTCAAGTTTGTTAATTCCAGAACTTATTTGATTGATAAAAGTCGTTTTTATTTATTTTTATTTATTTATTTATTTATTTAGGAACAACCCATACTTTTGATCCGTTATCGAGTTTTTTATATAACTTATTTTTCCTTAATTCGAACTCTTTAAAATATTGCTTACTGTCGTTGTTTTTAGTTGTATTTTCCAATATATGTCTGATACGAGTAATCTGTTCGTCTTGTAATTGGGCCGAAGTGATCCAATCACTTTCTGTCAAGTCCACTTGAAAGACTTCAACTGAAAAATCATTATTTTTGATCGGGTTTCTACTAAGGGTATCAACGTGAGCCATTTTAGTTCCAGCCCTGTATTCTATGTCGAATGAAAATTCTTCAATTTCAAGCCACCATCTTCCAATACGTGGTATTAAATCCTTTCTTGTTAAAGTTGTTCGTAATGCATTGCAGTCGGTGACCACTTTAAAACTTATGCCTATGAGATAAACTCGAAAATATTTTAGAGCGTAAACCACCGCCATGGTTTCTAACTCATACGAATGGTAATGTTTTTGATCAGGAGTAGTTTGTTTGCTGAAATAAGAAAATGGTGTGAAAATATAATAGTATATTATGATATAAGTGTATAAGAGGGCATTTAAAGCACGCGCGACATATTTCAAAACACGACGCGCAGCGGAGTGTTTTGTAAGTCGCAAGGGCTTTAAATGCCCTCTTATACACGCATATCATACGCTATTTTTTATTACGAATGCATCATAATCTCAAAAATGTTTTAAAACTGTTCATTCATTTTGATAAGTAGTAATTTAAATGGCAGGTATGCAGGTAAATATCTAGGTAATGAAGGTAGATCGAACGTTTCTATAGCAAACCTTTGAAAAGGTAGACGCATCATAAACATCATTTTATGCACGCTGAAGCGTGCGATAATCGTTGATTATGATGCATGCGTAATAAAAAAAAGTCTTATACCAACACTTAATGCTAAAATAATTACACATACGAAAATATAAGGGAACAATGGTTTTACAATTAATAATTACAACACTTGTCTGGTTAAGGTTTAAATTCAGGCCTATAGTTTATTACAGCAACGCGAGATGTCAGTACTGTCGCCCCTATAGTGTGCCCTAACTTGATAGTAAAAAAAAAATAGAAATCTGCATTTGATTAAATTGGCGATGGAAAGTTTTTTCTTTTTTTTGCGGAAATTCGAAGTATTATTCTGTTTTACATAAACAGGGTTGTAGTTTGGACCAACACAAATAATTTTGAACGTTCATCCGTCGGATTTTTTTAAAAACAGCGTAGCTACAGGCGTATTTCCAACTATTCTTGCAGTAGCGAGAAAACTACAAGTTCAAAAAATTTGAAAAAAAATATATGTCGCGTAGAATTGCAATAGTAGTTCGTAATAAAAATAACGGGAAACTTCATCTATTCGTTTTGAAATAAATGGTGAAAAACCACTTTTTTTTCAGTTTTTGCGATATATCTCAAAAATGGCGAGTCAAATTTGCTTAAAAAAATTATGGATTAAAGTATATCAATAACCATAAAACATATATTTTATTGGAATTTTTGAACACAAGGTTCAGAAAATGAGGGTTGACTTTAAACCTTAATACAACGTCAAAGTACCTAATTCTAAGTAGAATTCAGAGATAAACGGGTAAAACGACCGCCGTTCAATTCGGACAGAAGGTAAATAAATCTGATGGAAAACGGAGATAAAAATCTCAATTTAACAAAAGTGCGATTGTAGGGGATCGAAAAAGGCAAACAGCAAGGTATATGGTAAAGTTTCTGTTACATATAAATGGTCGATTTGTCCATCCACTCTACATGAGACTCTAGGAATTTTAGTAGAAGTGCTGAAGTAATTTAAGTGTTGAGGTAATGAAAAGTATTTAGAGTCAGACGTAAACTGTAGGATTAGATTTTAAAGGTAGAGAGGAGGAATTTTTAAAATTTAATTATGTGTGTTATGGAAGTCAGCGTTTAACAAAACTTAAGTTTATTATTTCTTTGAGTAACTACTAGAGTTAATATGGCTTAGTTTTCAACTTCACTCCACCAAGTGTATGCATTCTTTTGTTAAGGAAGACAAGCAGTTATCAAGGTGTAGAGCCGAAATGAAATTCTATTGTAAAACACTTCCGTATTGAATTTAGTAGGCATTCTATGGGCTTTTAAAATAGCTTTTAAAGGGCGTGTGACCCTAAAAAACGACTTAAGCTACTTAAATTGAGAGAAAAATTCTAAGAGCTCTCGTGAAATTATATAGGAGCTTGTGATGTCACAACCGCCGAAATCGCAGTTTTCTGTTCGTTCAGTCGTCAGTGAACCGTACTCCATACTTTAAGTTGTTGCAATTCGCTCTAGGAGATAATTGTCTTTTGTTTTAGAAAATTCTTACACGTGTTAATACTGTCCCTGATAATCCCGTGTGATGTCACAAAAACCTAGTTGTAACTTTAAACCGCCCTAACTCAAAACCGGATCATCGTAGCAAGATGCACTTTAAATATTTATTCTTAGATTTTTTTGCACTAAAACTTTCATTTTTGGGTCACATCCCATTCAAGCTTTCCTCGGCGGCTACAGCTCGTTTTTAAAGGCGAAGGAAGTAGATGGGCATTGGATACTTTCAATGTAATAGATTTGGCTTTGCGTCTGCTCTAGTTTTCATTTAAAAGATTTTGTGACTTTATTAAGTTTCGAGTGAAAGGTTTACATTGTTTTTAAAGATTTCGAAAAGGGTTACATAAGCCTATAAAACTCGGTGCTTGAAGGACTTCGTTTGCATTTTTATTTTTTAATTTCAATTTTATTGGATGGCGCGTTTCGAAGTTATTACCTGGGAATATAATCGATCTGACACAAACGGGATAGAGAAAAGGTCAAAATTCGAAGCCTAAATGGATATAAACTAAAAGCGGGAGCGGGAGTAAATTAACCAGCTCTAGAGACTGGCCGAGAAACGTGAAATCGCAGGTCAACCCGTAAATGCAGCTACATAGCTTACATCTCTGTGTTTTAGTCGAATGTTATCTTATGCTTGTAGCAACGTAGCAACAAAGTTTTCAAGTGGTGATCTGTGATGTACTAATCATTCAAATTTCCCCATTAGTAAAACCTAGTCCATTGCACTGAGTACAATTTTGGAGAATATTTTTGAATTTGTACATTGAAAAACACTCAAACTAGGCGACAATTTTATTTTATTAAATAAAAAGCCTACAAGATTTTTTTGTCTCTAAGATTACAACGATTCCTTCTGTTGTGAGTATATTATTCAATATATGCTAAGTATTCATGCATGGAATAGCTTATTACCTTAAACCCAATTAACTCCAAATACTTCGACATATTTATAATTTTAATTTTAACTATATTAGTATTTTTCCATATAAAAATTGTTTATTCATCTAGTTGATTACATAAAACCATATTTATTTCCTCTGGACTTCAGACAAACAACCCTTGTTTGTACCTAAATTATTTAGTTATAATATCCAAGTCAATACCTAAATTATTGAATCATAATTGGTTTGTACTTAGATTAAATTTTCATTATGGATAATTCAAAACAAACCCATTGAGACTGTTATTTTTGAGTAAAGATTATTAGGTTTATATCATCATTCCATTGAGATAGAAATTAATATAAAAGGAGCTAAAAATTACATAGAGACTACTTTTAGATTTTGTACCATAGCGATTAGTTATTTTGTACATAATAAATATATTGAAAACGTCCCAACCGAGTAAGAGTTATTCTATATTCGAGTAACTACAACATTGACCAGATCACAACATTGGTGATAGCGGTGGGATCACTACATTGGTGGCAGCGATCACAACACTTCTCCCAGTATGCGGAGAATTAGTTTTACTTTTTGGCGCAACAATAACAAAAATCGAGAAAAGTGGTTATCCGTGTTGTTCAGCACAGGCTAACAGTCGCGTCCGACTGGAATCCGGGGGGATATTAGATATTACCTAAAAGCCGACTATTTATAGCTGCGCCGGCAAATAATAGACCACCGACATGAGATGAATGGTGTAGTAAAATATTGTCGGGTAACTCGTTTGGCCTTTATACACCCGTCTTGAACCTCCAGAATGAGGGTAAATGGCACGATGTAACTGGATAAAAGTCAGCCGCGGTTTAAACAGCCGGAATGGAGTGATCTTATAGGGTGGTCCAAAAAAAAAAACGGAATTTTGTTTTTGAGCTGTAACTTTTTTTGTTGTTGACCAATTTCCTTTTGTTTAGGCTTGTTTGAAAGAGAAATAAACAGGCTTACGAAGCAAAGCGAAACTTTCGACATTTGAGAAAAAAATGGCGGACTCCTTCATAAATTGAAATATATTCAAATTTTTGTAAGATCAAATTTCACCTTTTTATATCCAAAAGTAAGTAATTTTTGAAGAAGTCTGCCAATTTTTCTCAAATTAGAAAATTCCACTTTGATTTGTTAGCTTGTTCAATTCTCTTCCAAACAAGTCAAAACCTAAGGAAAATGATCAACAAAAAAAAAGTTACAGCTCAAGAACAAAATTCCGTTTTTTTTTTGACCACCCTATATATTCTATATTGATTTATCTAGAAGGATAGGGCATACTTATTCAAAGAATTACTTAAACTCAGTCGTCTTCCCAAGAGGTTCATGGGCTCCAGAAAAATTATAAATATCATCAAATTGTCTGCATTTTAGACCACGAATCTATAAAGAAATGTAGGAAAGTGATGCCTCATGTGAGATGAGTTTCTGGTCCGGTCATCCGAAATTTATTGTGGGAAATATAAAAGTATCTCAGAAACCTATTATAAGTATACTACTTGCTGTAGAACAGTTTGTTCTACTAAAATTTTTGATAGGCCATATAAAATCACCCAGCCACCGGTCGAGTACTTATATTAAGTTGATTTTCCATGAGCGAGGTGAGAATAAAACATCCCAGAAAACTTGTGAATGTTAAACGAAGATTTCTTTACTCCATAATCCAAAAAAATTCCATATTTCAGGTTATCGAGCCGATTTTTTGCTCACGAGTTGATTCTGATTTTTTGTTTCATACAAAATCACTATAACCCCATTTTGGTGACTACTGAAAACTTGAACTTTCGATATTATATCTTTTCATCACCAATCACCAATATTAAATAAAACGAGATGAACCATAGCAGCCTGATAGTTTTGGTAACTTTCCAAATTGAAATTATCTCTATTATGGTTTGAAGTATATAATGTATTTTCTGCTGTACATCTATGAATAACTTGCAATATGCCTAAGAAAATCTGTAGGGTTATCGACTTCTGGAAAGGTATCGTCCCACTGTTTTTCAAAGCAGTGATGCCAAATCTAGGGATTTGTGCCTTGTTCTAGGGATAAATATGCAAAAAAAATTGTCTAGGGATATAGGGAAATTCTAGGTGGTTTTCTGATATTTTTAATTTTTCTTATACAATTTAATAAATTCTAAAAAAAATAAATATGTGTATAATGTATAATATATATATTTTTTTAAAATCGGAAGTGACCTTATTATTGGTTCGTCTGAGTAATTACATACAACAGTAAAATTTTTGTATGTTGTGAAGTGCTCTTTGCGTTTCGTGTAACGTGATGTGTGTGGGGATTCACGCAACAATCGCGTCGAATCAGAAGACAGTTGTCAACAGTTCGTCGTCACTAGCTTCGTTTTGGACTGGTTTCACTCAGAACTAAATAGTTCGACATTATTCTGCACATGCGCATATTATAAAAGGCGTTTTCGTTTTTTTAGAATCGAACTGTTTTGACAGTGTTTTGGTTTATCTAGAACTACTTAAGAACAATTCTGGGATGGTCTAGAATAGTTCTCTCAGTTCTTGCTCTGAAGAAGGAAATGTTTTAGAATTTGGGATTTGCGACGTGTTTTGGTTCCGAATCCGTTCAGAACTAGTATTAGAACAGTCCTCAGTTATTTTTTGTGCAAAAGCAGTTCTGCGCAATCCCAGAATTGTTCCAAATTTTGAACCAAAACAAAGCTAGTGTCGCCACCCCACTAGTGACATCATAACAATGTTTTATTGCTTTTGGAAATTCTATGTTGTTTTTTAAAACCTTGAGGATTATTGCGATTTGTTTCGAAAATATGATTTTTTTTTCTTGTAAATTGCAAGTATACATCACATATTACAATTATTATTAACTGTTATCTGTTAGTCGTGTCTAGGGAGTTCTAGGGATATTTTTTTTCAAATCTAGGTATTTCCACATCCCATCAGTTGGCAACACTGTTTCAAAACTGATAATTCAGGTTTATGAGGAGTATGGTACGGCAGGAAATGATAAAGATCGGGTTCAACTGCTGCGGTCGTGAAGTATCGATTCTGTCCTCATGTAGATCTCATGTCACCATGAAACCTACATGTGTTTTAATAGTAGATTATACCACGAGTCAATAATGATAGCTATTTATCCCCGAAGAATATTTACGAACTGAGCCGCGTCAGCGGCGAGGGAGTAACATTCCGAGGGAATATTAGCCATTATTGCGAGTAGTATACTCTACGACAAATTAATTTATTTGAGATTTTTAATGAACAAATTTCATCCATATCAATTCTCAATACAAATCCACAAGCACTACACATTTGACACTGACACTTTTGCGAAATCATGACCATAATCCCGCTACTCCTCGTCATTATTCCCTAAGGGAATAACATATGTCATTATACTGCCAAAATCACAAGTATAATACTTACATTTTAAATTAGTTATGAATAATAGTAGATTATACCACGAGTCAATAATGACAGCTATTATTCCCGAGGATTATTACGAACTGAGCCGCGTTAGCGGCGAGGGAGTAACATTCCGAGGGAATAATAGCCATTATTGCGAGTAGTATACTCTACTTTATTTACGACAAATTAATTTATTTGAGATTTTCAATGAACAAATTTCATCCGTCTCATAATTTTCAAAACAAATCCACAAGCACTACACGTTTGACACTGACACTTTTGTGGAATAATGACCATTAATCCCGCTACTCGTCATTAATCCCTGGAGGAATAACATATGTCATTATACTGCCAAAATCACAAATATAATACGCACATTATACATTAGTCGTAAATAAAATGCATTAAATGCGTTTCTCATTGGTAATAAAAGATAAACTTAAAAATAATAAACAAAAAACTTGAGATTCCACCGAGATTTGAACTCGGATCACTAGATTCAAAGTCCAGAGTGCTTACCATTACACCATGAAACCTGCGTGTCTTCTGAAACGGTGATACCAAAGATACCAAAAATCTGTCAAATTACCGAACAATCTCTTTGCTCTCAACCATATCAAAGGTGATTGAACGGTTTTGGTCTATGTTCCGGCGATTTTGTATGTGGATGAGTAAATTGAATGTAGAGTTAAGATAATTTAGATATCTTGGATAATCGGAAATCAGTATAATTATCCAACGCAGATTGGGATTGCGGAAAAAAATAATAGGTGTTTTCGGGAAGATGAGGAGGTTGTGCTGTAGGTTAGCGAATACGTAGTCGGTATTGGTATACACAGTGTTTGTGATAATCGACGTCCCCTTGTGCGCTATAATTTATTGTCGGTAAAAATTATCGTGTTTTCAAATTAACTATAGGCTACTCACTGGTACTGTTAAATATTGGATACATTTATAAATATGATTTTTGGCTCTTAGAGAGTCTATACCCAATATGTGGAAAATTTAACTGTTTACTAATAATTTATAAGCTGACACGTTTTCTGATATTATTGTCAGCTACAAAGAAATATTAGAATATTCCATTCTATAAAGTGTATTACGCTGTATGTATTCTGATGGGGGTATTAAGTTTTTTGTTGGCAACAATATAACATGCATAAATTTATTTGTTTAATGGAACGAACAGTGCGGAGTTCGCATAAGATTATTAATTTTGAGGAATTAGTTACCAAGCAGAAACAAATTAATTAGTTACCTAATCTGACTACAATCTAAAACCGTCACAAGAGCGAATCTCTAAATTCATTATTATTTTCGTGAAGTTACAATAGAAAGTAGTCCCCAGTACATCGACCCTAAAATTTTGTAACTCATGTACACGCCAAACTTCCTGAGCGGCTTTATAACACCAAGTCGGACAATATTTTTCATATCTCCACCCTGGGCGATGGGACATTGCCGCGCTAGCTCTTCGTGAAGTTGTCGTTCTGACGTCCCTAAGGAAGTTGATACATGTACGTGTAGTTTCAATGCCAATCGACTGTTTTTTATATTACATTAACGATATCACATTTGTCGGACAAAAACCATGTGGCTTTGGTGAAGTTCCGATACCCTCAACATGTCGCTGTGGCGTCCCTGAGGAAGTTGATACATGTACGTGTGGTTTTGATGCCAATCGACTGTTTTCTATGTTACATTATTGATATCACATAGGTCGGACAAAAATCGCGTGGCTCTGGGGGGGTCCGACGCCCCCAACATGTCGCTGTGGCGTCCCTAAGGAAGTTGATACATGTATGTCCGACAAAAATAATTATGAATAACAATGTAATTTTAAAACATGTAGTAAATGTCGGACAAATAAAATGAGTATTAAAGTCAGTCGGACAACAAAAGTCCTATTGATCAATTTCTGCCGAAATTCAGGATCTTCACTCCTGAGATTGCACAAAAAACACGACTGAATATCCATTCTTTCTCACACGCGTGGTTTTGAATGACCGCGTTTACTAAATAATTTCCGTAAATACTCGGAGAACTATCAAAAAAACAGATCAGGGAATATGACACAGGGCCCCACAGGTATTTGACAAAGTAGGTAAATAATAAACTGACTAATATGCACGTTGCGTTAAGGCAAACTTATTTTAATTTTTTCATTGATTGTCTCAAATTTCTTGTCCGACAAATGTGATATCGTTAATGTCATGTAAAAAACAGTCGATTGGTATTAAAAACATACGTACATGTATCAACTTCCTTAGGGACGCCACAGCGACATGTTGAGAGCGTCGGAGCCCCCCGAAGCCACGTGATTTGTGTCCGACATATATGATATCGGTAATGTAATACAAAAAACAGTCGATTGGCATTAAATCTACACGTACATGTATCAACTTCCTCAGGGACGCCACAGCGACATGTTGAGGGTGTCGGACCTTCCCCAAAGCCACATGGTTTTTGTCCGACAAATGTGATATCGTTAATGTAATGTAAAAAACAGTCGATTGGCATTGAAACCACACGTACATGTATCAACTTCCTTAGGGACGTCAGAACGACAACTTCACGAAGAGCTAGCGCAGCAATGTCCCATCGCCCAGGGTGGAGACATGAAAAATATTGTCCGACTTGGTGTTATGAAGCCGCTCAGGAAGTTGGGCGTGTACATGAGTTACAAAATTTTAAGGTCGATGTACTGGGGACTAGAGTTATAGGTCCTCAAAGATGTCATTTTGGGTATAGATGTCAAAGTTCATAATTTGGTCAAATACTATTAAAAATAGAGTAAATAAACTTCAAAAGATCAGAAATACTTAAATAGTGTAAGTAAATACATATTGTTAGAAAATGGTACAATAAAGGTGTTGTTTCTTTGTTATTAGTCCGGGTGTTCATCTGTTGTTTCTCCACAGACCATTGAAAAATCTGTCGAGTTGATTTCGACTTATAGCGTGTTATGTTTTTTTTTTTTTTAATTTTGTCAAATATTATTGAAAGAGCAGTGAACGAAAAAAAAAAAGATTTATTTAGGTAAGTACTTACCTACCATCCATTATCCGGCCACCGAGTTGCTACATCGTGTATCAGATACTGGAAACAGAACCCCAAATAACGTGCATGTTATCAATTAAAACTTAAATTCACCTAGCTTTTTCTTCATTATTTTCATTAATACTTATGTTTATTTCTAATTTTTAGCAAACTATGCGAGGGGTGCGCAAATGTTAAAAAAGTGTACACCAAAATTAATTATTAGTGTATTTAAAAGTAATTAAATGATATTTAAAAGAAAAAAGTGGGTATTTATAGATATTTAAACAGGTATTTAAAAGTATTTTAAATATAAAAATAATTTATTTGGAGGATTTAACAGAGATTCTAAAACATTTAAAATGTATTTAAAAGCAAAGTGTAAAGACCAAATTAAAGAAAAAAAACATAACACGCTATAAATCGAAATCAACTCGACAGATTTTTCAATGGTCTGTGGAGAAACAACAGAAGAACACCCGGACTAATAACAAAGAAACAACACCTTTATTCTACCATTTTCTAACAATATGTATTTACTTACACTATTTAAGTATTTCTGATCTTTTGAAGTTTATTTACTCTATTTTTAATGGTATTTGACCAAATTATGAACTTTGACATATATATCCAATATGACATCTTTGAGGACCTATAACTCCAAAACCCCTCGATAGATTTTTTTGCGTCCATGGCAGCTTTCAATCAGGATAACTAAAAGTATATCATATCAAAATTTCAGGCAATTTGACCGGGACCACTTTTCCTATCTTTTTGTGCCATAGCTCGATTTGAGCTAGCGAAATAATTGAACTAAGCTTTGATTCACCAGGGATTTTACGGTATAATCCGAAACCTAATTACGCAAAAACTATAAAACTTGATAATACTTGGCTTATAAGGCGAATATCTCGTTTCGGGCCCAAATAAATGACCCAACGCAAGGGCGTCTGTCTGTCTGACTGTTTTCATGGGTCGTTTAGCTTCAATTTTTCACCAAATCACCAAATCACCAAATCTATAGCCTAATAATTTTCCGAAGGGATAAAAACTCTTCAAGAAAATATGACACGGGGTAACTTATTAGAATGGAAAATTGGAAATATGGCCATCAATTTCCACCACTAGACTACAGTTTTTCTCTACTTCTAGCGCAATGAAAACATAATCAATCAAATTTAAAAAAGGCCATTCGATTGTATATTGAAAACAAGTGCATATTTTATAGTTCTCAATGAATGACGTTGCTGGTTGATTTATACAACAAAATATTAGATTATTTATTTCCGCTTCGAGCTACCAAATAGGTAAAAGTAACTGAATTAAAGCCAATGAAAACTTCCCCAAAGGGGGTTGCCTTATTACAAACAATTGAATTACGCTCGGAAAGTGCGATAGAAATGAGATAAAAAGAATAGTTATTTATGGTACTAGTGTGTTATGTTGAAAATAATTCACGCGAGAAAGATTTATACCACGAGGCCGTTAGGCCGAGTGGTATAAATTCTCAAGTGACTCAGGAAACATAACACACGAGTGGCATACAATGTTTTATCCAAGTGAAAGAAATCGTTTTTTTATGAGATAATACAAAAAAATACAGGGTTCTAATGCGTCGGCGTCTTTCAGTACTATCAGCAGCTGTACCGATATGGGAGCGTCTGGTTCCAATGAACCAACGAATTTTACAATGACTTCAAATTCGAATAAACCATTAGCGTTTTCCTTTAAAGGGGGTGTGCGCCAAAAAAACAACTTCATCTCAAAAAAAAGAGAAAAAAAATCTAAGAATAACAGTGAAATCCGCACCCCTCTATGACAAATAATACCGCAGATACGACTCTATGAAGGTACCGCACCTCACCCTATGACGTCACGAAAGCTCAAGCGACGCAGGAGAAAGTGGAGATAATTAAATTTACACATGTTTTTCCTGTGTTACCTGCAATAATCTAAACAAAAACCACTCAGGCGTGCCGGGAACAATCAAATTAACAATGCGGAGCGCGGCTGGAAGAAGTTTTCGTGACGTCACGAGAGCGTCGTCTACACTTTAAAGCGGTATATCTCAGCGATGGTTTATCGTAGAATAACGAGGTTTGAATAGTTATTCTTAGATTTTTTTACACTAAAACTTAAATTTTTGGCGCACACCCCCTTTAATTTCAATATCAATGTTAATTCTGCTTGTCATAGTGATAGAATACTACTTGAAATATGAACGTGAGTTATAATCCATAACTAGTGAGTTATGGATTATAACACACGAGTGTGTTATTTGATAGTTTACTTCAGGCAGCTGGCCCTAAGGGGCCAAGGAGCCGTGGCAATGGCGCAAAATATGTCGGTCCTTTTAAATTTTTTTTTTTTTTTTAGTTCAATAGTTATTACAATCGTCAGATCAAAATACTTATCATTTTATAATTTGATCCCGACGGAAAAATTTCTGTCGTTATTATTCCTAAATTTCCTAGACAATAATTTAAGCGACTGACTAAACTAAACTCGCTGGACTATCCGTCCGAGCCCACCTCACAACGGCCCCGCTGCAATACGGCAATTACGTTGGAGAAGGTCACGCCGCGCTCCCAGTAACCAGCTGTTTTTATACGTATAAACGGGGCCATCTGATCGAACGGCCCGGATTAGTTTTTGCGGCAATTTAATTAACACACAAAACAAAACAAGAATCTGGAACAAGCCAAGTGAGCTGGAACAAGTCTGGAAAATGTCTGGATAAATCTGGATGAAGTCTGGAAAAGTCTGGAAATCTCTGGGAAAATCTGAAAAGAGCCTGGAAATTTCTGAAAAGGGTCGGAAAAATTCTGCCAAAGGTCCCAAAAGACCTGGAGATCATTTTCCAGAATCCGGATCAGTCTGTACAAGTCTAGATAAATCTGGATGAAATCTGGAAAACTCTGGAAAGCTCTGAATAAGTCTGGATAATGTCTGGAAAAGTCTGGAAATCTCTGGGGCTGACACGCTTTTATAATACATCGAACTAAAAAGTGAAAAATAAATAAAGTTTAAAAAAACTAAAAAACACGCTTTTATAGTAAATTGAACTAAAAAGTGAAAAATAATTTTTAATATTAACAAAAAATATTAATGAACAAAAAATATTAGAATTATTGAGAAAAAAGCGTGGGGTGCTTTGTTCCACATTTCTCATACATTGAACACACCACGCTTTTTTGGCCCCGTAGGGCCAGCCGCCACTGAAGTAAACTATCAAATAACACACTCGTGTGTTATAATCCATAACTCACTAGTTATGGATTATAACTCAGGTTCATATTTCAAGTAGTATTCTATCACTAGGACAAGCAGCATTCACAATGATATTGAAATTAAAGGAAAACGCTAATGGTTTATTCGAATTTGAAGTCATTGTAAAATTCGTTGGTTCATTGGAACCAGACGCTCCCATATCGGTACAGCTGCTGATAGTACTGAAAGACGCCGACGCATTAGAACCCTGTATTTTTTTGTATTATCTCATAAAAAAACGATTTCTTTCACTTGGATAAAACATTGTATGCCACTCGTGTGTTATGTTTCCTGTCCATTGCGCCAGAAGTAGAGAAAAACTGTAGTCTAGTGGTGGAAATTGATGGCCATATTTCCAATTTTCCATTCTAATAAGTTACCCCGTGTCATATTTTCTTAGTAGTACAGCAACACGGGTTTCACTATCAAAATCCGACCATAACCTCAATCTTTCATTCTTGACACGTGGTGGATGCGCCGTCGTTGACACGAAGGTGGATGCACCGCCATGGCCCCATCTTGTGGACAGATGGCGCCATGGGACCTGCTCCCGTGGGGCTCTACCCCAAAAAAGGGGGCCCGCAGGGCTCCGCCCCCCAAAAAGGTGGCCCCGGATTTTATTATGGGTACCAGAAAAAGAGGTGGGGGGGAAATGTTTTCCCGCCATCTTGTCAACCGTCACTTGTCAAACGTCATCTGTCAAACGTCACCTGTCAAACGTCACCTGTCAAACGTCATCTGTCAAACGTCATCTGTCAAACGTCATCTGTCAAACGTCATGACGTCCTAGCGGGAGTTTTGAGTCGTTCCGGGTTCTGTGATGACGTCATAGCGACCTGGGTCACGTCCGTGGAGTCATTTAGAGTACATAGTGCAAAATTTGATTCAGGGTTCGGGTTCTGTGATGACGTCATAGCGACCTGGGTCACGTTCGTGGCGCCATTTAGAGTACATAGTGCGAAGTTCGTTTCAGGGTTCGGGTTCTGTGATGACGCCATAGCGACCTGGGTCACGTGGGTTACGTCAGTGCGGGTCCGTGGCGCCATTTAGAGTACATAGTGCAAAGTTCGATTCATGGTTCGGGTTCTGTGATGACGTCATAGCGACCTGGGTCACGTCCGTGGCGCCATTTAGAGTACATGTGTCAAGTTTGATGTGTCTTATAACAGGATGCTGTGGTGGTGACGTAACTATGAGGGTCCAGCAGCTAGCTTCATATTGTACCTGGTAGAGGGTGTTCGAACTTAAGGATGATACACACCTACAGTATTGCTCATTGACCTCGTGTGTTACCATTTACGACACCATAACTAAGTCATCAGCTGTTTAAACAACCTACGTCAAGGCGAGAAATAACATGCTGCTTACGTCACGACTGGTGATTTAACGTTGGTGAGAGAGTGGATTTGTTCCACACAGGCCTTATGAGGATAGGCTATCCTGTAGTAGTAGTGTGTATTATTCTTGGTTGGAACCAACGTTTGATAGGAAAGGGGCCTCGTTTTTTTTTTTTATTAAAAACATACATTTTTTAAGACAACGATTTCAAAAAGCGAATATTTTCCATCAATAAACTGCTTAATATGATCCAATCATTTTGGTGGTACGTATTGGGAGAAACACTGCGTTATCGTCAAATTCGACGAGTATTTCAAATCCATAGCTAAAAATATGCCACAATTGTCTCGATTACCTAAATATATAAGATATTTACTTACTAGGTTAAAATAATAATTTCTGTACAATAGTTTTATAATCTACCTTAATTTGTATAGTTTATTGGTTCTAGTAAAGATTTGCAATTATTTTGAGGTCTCTATCGTAGAAAATATTGGGAACTTTCACTTTATACCAGGTCTTATAATTTTCTCAGTGTTTTTGATCCTTTGTTATAAAAAGACAGCCCTTGTTGATTAATTTCAAATCCATATCTAAAATATTCCATAATTGTATCGATATTAGTATATATAAGATATTCACTTACTTGGTTAAAATGATAATTGTTGTGCAATAATTTTATTAAATACCACATACAAAAAACGCTGTCAAAATATTGGGAATTTCACTTTCTATCAGGCTTCAGGTCTTGTAATTTTCTCAGTGTTTTCAATCCTTTGCTAGGAAAAGACAGGTCTTGTTGATTGATATTAGTATATAAGATATTCACTTACTTGGTTAAAATCAAATTAATTGTTGTGAAATAATTTTATATTTTCCACTGTTGACTAGTTTGAGCGAGACTGAAAGAAGCTTGTTATTATAAAATCCGATTTAAACTTCGAAGTATCACATACAAAAAACACCGCTAAATGCAAACGCTTAATCGGCAGTTTTTTTATCTGAATTATATCAGGACCATTCGCAGAAGCCGCCCGAGAAAAACAACAACATATTTTAAAGATAATTTTTTAGTTTAAGGTGTAATTATTAAGTTAGATATTAATATGTCCATTTTTATTTTAAAAGGTGACAAATTCAAACAATTTATCAAAATTTAAAAGAATAGATTTAAATTAGCATCGTTGACATTTTATGAGCCAATACCCTTATGCAATACAAAATTTCAGTGGATACATTGTTACCTGTAAAATATGAGGATTCAATTTTTTTTCTTTGTACAAAAAACGCAGCATCCAGTACCAGTACTTTGAGCCTGGATTTTCAAAGTTTAGTTTTTTGGGCGATAAGTGTCGGTTTCGAAAAACGGTAAGTACTATTTTTAAATATCTAAGTGATGTAGGATAAATCATGCCCCGAGACATATTTTGAATTAACACAAACCTCGATTTTTGAATTATTTTTATTTTCCTTAACACATAAATATATTGTATGTTATTTAAAAATACAGACAACCCTGAGTACCTACCTATTTCTTAATTTAATTCCAATAGTTTTTTACGCAGCAACTTGAATTTACTTTTTCACTTACATTTGCACAAAACTCAAATTTCTTTTTCTAAAATTTAGGTAGGTTCTTTAACCAATTTAAACTGGTTTTATTTTTTCATTTACTTTAAAACAAACCTCCATAAACAGCGAATTTTTAATTTTGTGTACAAAATGGTTCACCAGGAAGGAGATAACCTGAAACATCATGAGGATTGCTAAACATCTTCCAAGATGTGTAACCAATGTGGTGGGATTTTTGAAGCAGAAGGGGCTATCCAACACCACCAAAACACCCAGCTCCAAGAGAGCCTCCAAACGAAAGGCTGGAGATCCCGCCGCCCCCATGATGAAGCAAGCTAGACTTCTGCTGGTCAACAAACATGCGTACACGTAAACGAGAAGAAGGGGTTTTAAAACTAGTTTTTCCTTCAACAAATCAGGGTAACTATGGAATAACATAGAGGACTAAAATATGATAACCACTTTCAAGTTGAAACTGGAAGTGGATACCGGCTGCCACTACCACCCCCTGCTCATAAATAAATTTGGTCATTTAGGTTTTCAGTCATCCTAAACAAAAAGTTCACAGAATTCTAGGAAAAAGAAAGCGGTGAGAATTGCAGTGTTATATACTAAACAATGTCTCTTACAGGCTGGACGCTCCAACAACTTTAAGCTCTAAATATGAGTATTAATAGGATCATAACCCTCTAAAAGCCTATTCATATCTGCCAGTACCAGGATAACCTATAACGTCATGGGAGTTGCCGAACATCTGCCAAGATCTGCAATCAATGTGGTGGAATTTTTAAATCATGTCATCCAGAAATAACATGGGTTGAGGAAAAAAGTATTCCAGTACTTCCAAGCTAGATATTCAGGAATGTGAGAAATTAGCAGTTTATACGAATTACTTCCAGAGGAGTACGTTCGCGGATTTCGTTCGCAGGCGGAAATTTGGGATCTGTTTCTCTTTACATACTCAATATATATTGAAAAAAAAAATTCAAGGGTGACGATAAAGACGTATTTCATTTTTATGATTATGAATATTGCTACAATTTAGATGGTAGTCGCACTCACAGTCCTATTAACCATATTGGCAATGATTGTTGAGAATAAAAATAAGCTTTAGTATAAACTATGTTTTATTCTCCTGAGAATGGCAGAGATGAAGCCACCATTGATTTCTGTAGACCACCAACCCAAACCCACAGTCAAATAGCGCCAGCACACACTTAAGATATCATACAACTTTTATTTATGTTCCAAAATTGTATCAAGATTATTTCCATTTCAATAATTTCTGAAAAGAAACTTCTTAAACGGCGTTCTGCTATTTGGACGACAATGGAGAGCGATTTGAAAAACGCGTCACGGGCAAATTTCGTTACTCGAGAGACAAGAAAGATGTAACGTAAAGGAACAGAGAAAGACAGCTATTGATTGACACAAACCAAGGATTATAAGCGTCGAGAGGACTGCCCATTATTGACAAGCGCCGATATTGACACAAACCAAGGATTATAAGCGTAAGGATGATTGCCTATTATTGACAAGCGTTATTGGAAAAATAAAATCATTTCTGGCGAATTTCGGGGTTTTCCGGATATCTCTGGAAAGCACTCGGAATTTTTGAAATATCAAAGCAGCATAATAATGAGCACAAAGTTCCACTATACTTTTTTCTGATTCAACCGACGTCGGGTCTCTTTCCGTAGGATTCTAATACAGGATTCGAATAGAATTCAAAATAGCTAGTATTCGAATGATACCCAAGTCTCCCAAAGTACCAAGTGTTATCACAGGAGTTTATTCAAAACATGCCGCATTAGTAATAATTATCAAACTTCAAAATTGTATAACAGGAGACTTTCTCATTGAAATCAAGCATTACGTTGATAGACTTGATACTGTTTACAATGCCAATCCCCATTAAGTATACATGCCCCAGATGTAAGGGTGAAACTGATATACCTAATCGACTTTGTTTGCCTTGCGAATTTTCACAATTTGTTGAACAAAAAAGGATACCATGTCATTATTTTGCAAAACCCGAACGTAGAACCTAAATTATGAAGTTGTACCAGTAAATTTTCTGTTAAATAAAACTTTTGTTATTATATTTTTCTGCTTTTTATTTATGGCCTCTAGACTAGGTTAGGCTATAATAATTTAAACAAAATTCAACGAGAGCATTGTGCACAACATTAGGATAGGCATCGAATACTATATTGTTAAGCTTTTTTTTAAGTCGACACTTTCCGTATGGGGAGCAAAAGAAGGAAGGATACGGCAAAAAACAGGTGTGAGATCAGGTGACCATTGACGTACAATCGTAGGGAGCCACACCAACTCATATTGGAGTATCAGCTAGGGGATTCTTATCTTGTCACAAGTCGCTATGGCTCGCTAGCTGTCATTCGATACCTATTTCGATATCGGATGGAGAGTGATTCATATGTATTATTGTCGAATTTCGTATCGACATCAAATAGACGGTGGTATGAAAAACGAGAGAAAAATCGACCTTCAAATTTGAATGATAAATGATAGATTATGTTTATTATTTTATAATTTATTTTTCGCTTCAATTCAAACTATTTTTACTTCTAAAGATTCCTTTCGCGTTGAAAATAATTTCAATTTATACTTATTATGTTGCAACGAAATTTTTAGGCAGCACCGTCAACAGCAAAACCTTCACTTTAGACGCACGACTCGTAAGGTAGGAGAAACTTGATTTACATTTTTCTTCTCGCCTCTCAACTCCAAACTCCCGTCTTCCTTATGTGAGACTGACCACGTCCACCAGCACTCAACATGTCGAGTGATTAGTCAGCGGCTTTGTTGAAAAAGATGAAATATAACGAAGGATTACATACACAAACGTCAAACATAAAACATAAACATAACACATGACACCACAACTTGTCACTTCAAGATAAAAAAGGATAGCCAATCATTCAAACAAAGATCAGCAAATCGAAAAGCCGAAACGGGACCTCTCACTTACGCCAGAGAGTCGATACCGAATCAGCAATTCGACATCGAATTGGTCTTAAAAATTCCGCAGGATTATAAATGATGGACTGTATACGCATGCAATTTAATTCATTTTACCTACTCATCAATAACTGATAGACCGTGCCTGACTCATCCATATAATATTATAGGTCCTGCGAAATATTAATGAAACCGAACAAACAGACTGCATACATAAAACGTCCATTTTATGTCATATTCACGTTCATACGTCCATATGACCTATTCACTGATCTCGTAAATAAATGGATAAACAAAGAACGCTCCTAATGCTGCTAATTTAGCATAGTTATCATCCCGCCATCGGGCGTCATCCTCATCGTCGTCTCGTCATCGATCGATTGCAAAAAGTCTAGCCGGGGAATCGAGTCCTCAGACCATCACACCAAAATCCAGCACTGTAGACAAGGCACTAGATCATTGAGTAATTATTGATAAAAAATGTTTGTAAGTAAAGTCTATACCAAGTCACTTGGACTAGCATAAAAACTAACTAAATCCCGGCATCCATCGGCTTTTTCTTTGTCAAACATCGTTGGGTCAGTTACGAATCTTCCCTAACTGACCCAACGACGTAGGGGGTCCTATGCTAACCTATAACTAACCCAAACTAACCCTTGCTTACCATTGCTGTATACAGGCCTGTCTCTAGCCCTGTATAAGTGTATTCAAACCTATCTCTAGACCTGGATAGCTGTTTCAGATCAAAGGCGCCGCCGATTTAGAGATTTTTCCCACGGTATCGAAAAAATTCTCAGGGTCAGGTGCCCCCGTTACTACTAACCTGTCTCGAAAAGCTATGTGTGTAGACAGACCTATCTCAAAAAGCTGTCTGTGTAGACAGACCTGTCTCGAAAAGCTGTATCTATAGTCAGATCTGTCTCGAAAAGCTGCCTCTATAGACAGACCTGTCTCGAAAAGCTGTCTGTGTAGACAGACCTGTCTCAGAAAGCTGCCTGTGTAGACAGACCTGTCTCGAAAAGCTGTCTGTGTAGACAGACATGTCTCGAAAAGCAGTCTATGTAGACAGACCTGTCACGAAAAGCTGTCTCGAAAAGCAGTCTGTGTAGACAGATCTGTCTCGAAAAGCTGTATCGGACCTGTCTCTGGACCTGTATAGCTGTCTACACACTTATAATTGTCTCTGGACCGGTATAGTTAGAACGTTTTATAGTCTATACGAAGTTACTTGGACCAAGCCTAAAATAGACGTATTGTCAATATACTGCATCACATATTGAAAAATATAGCAAAATTTATACTGATTGCTCCTCGTACCCGTTGGAAGCCAGACAAGTAAGAATGGATAGGTATATTATCTGATTGGCTTCATCCTCCATGTACACGTTCGATACCAGTAAACGTGGACTCAATAGATCTGATTGGCCATTGCCGATCATGATTGATTGACATACTGTCTATTGATTATTAATTTTAGTACTGTTTTTTGAAATTACGCCGCCCATGTTTGACAAAGAAAAAGCCGATGGATGCCGGGATTTAGTTAGTTTTTATGCTAGTCCAATTGACTTGGTATAGACTTTACTTACAAAATTTTTTTATCAATAATTACTCAATGATCTAGTGCCTTGTCTACAGTGCTGGATTTTGGTGTGATGGTCTGAGGACTCGATTCCCCGGCTAGACTTTTTGCAATCGATCGATGACGAGACGACGATGAGGATGACGCCCGATGGCGGGATGATAACTGTGTTTTGATGATGATAACATGAGATAAGGAGCTGCGGTCGAATTCCGGGAAACTCCCCAAAAATTTGGGTTTGGTTCGGGTCAAACCCCGAAATTTCAGATCAAATGCATCGTCGATCTAGATTTTTCCCACGGTATCGATAAACTCCCTAGGCATAAAAACGCTGTGTGGTTAGTCCTTCTATACTATTTTTCATTTATTTCGCGTTCCAGATTTGATCCACATTCGAAAAGGTAGAAATGAAACAGCTCCTGGTAGCTTAGTTGGTTAGAGCATTGCACTGGAAATTCAGGGGTCCTGAGTTTAAATCCCAGTCGAGGCAAGATTTTTTTTTTATCAATTTCTAATTATTACGTCTGCATGCCACTAAAATAAACACACGATTTTCTAAGCCAATGATTTGAATTACTAGGATTAACAGAGATTCAAACAAAGTTAAACTTAGACACGAGGAATTAAATAAATAAACAGTGACTTGTTTGTGTTTTACACTTTAACATAAAACCAAAATGGTGGATGTAAATGTACGTAATATGAATGTTTTTACTAAAATGTACGTCTTATGTATGTTCTGAATAGGTCCACTGATCTAAAAAATAAATGGATAAACAATTCATACGGCTTGATTTGCATAATTTGTGCGAAAATTTGGGGTCAATATTCTACGAACAGTTGTGCAACGGAACAGCCTAACGCCTGCGCAGTGTTTTATCTTTCGAACAACTGTTCTAAGTTTCGAAATTCCTTCATTTTCATTGGCCATATTTTGTCTACGCACAATACATGTATCTACTGCGCATGCTCACAGCTGTCCCAGTCAGTTGTTTTTGTTTAGATTTTGACCTCGTAAATTAGCAGCATTAGGAGCGTTCTTTGTTTATCCATTTATTTACGAGATCAGTGAATAGGTCATATGGACGTATGAACGTGAATATGACATAAAATGGACGTTTTATGTATGCAGTCTGTTTGTTCGGTTTCATTAATATTTCGCAGGACCTATAATATTATATGGATGAGTCAGGCACGGTCTATCAGTTATTGATGAGTAGGTAAAATGAATTAAATTGCATGCGTATACAGTCCATCATTTATAATCCTGCGGAATTTTTAAGACCAATTCGATGTCGAATTGCTGATTCGGTATCGACTCTCTGGCGTAAGTGAGAGGTCCAGTTTCGGCTTTTTGATTTGCTGATCTTTGTTTGAATGATTGGCTATCCTTTTTTATTTTGAAGTGACAAGTTGTGGTGTCATGTGTTATGTTTATGTTTTATGTTTGACGTTTGTGTATGTAATCCTTCGTTATATTTCATCTTTTTCAACAAAGCCGCTGACTAATCACTCGACATGTTGAGTGCTGGTGGACGTGGTCAGTCTCACATAAGGAAGACGGGAGTGTGGAGTTGAGAGGCGAGAAGAAAAATGTAAATCAAGTTTCTCCTACCTTACGAGTCGTGCGTCTAAAGTGAAGGTTTTGCTGTTGACGGTGCTGCCTAAAAATTTCGTTGCAACATAATAAGTATAAATTGAAATTATTTTCAACGCGAAAGGAATCTTTAGAAGTAAAAATCGTTTGAATTGAAGCGAAAAATAAATTATAAAATAATAAACATAATCTATCATCTATCATTCAAATTTGAAGGTCGATTTTTCTCTCGTTTTTCATACCACCGTCTATTTGATGTCGATACGAAATTCGACAATAATACATATGAATCACTCTCCATCCGATATCGAAATAGGTATCGAATGACAGCTAGCGAGCCATAGCGACTTGTGACAAGATAAGAATCCCCTAGCTGATACTCCAATATGAGTTGGTGTGGCTCCCTACGATTGTACGTCAATGGTCACCTGATCTCACACCTGTTTTTTCCGTATCCTTCCTTCTTTTGCTCCCCATACGGAAAGTGTCGACTTAAAAAAAAGCTTAACAATATAGTATTCGATGCCTATCCTAATGTTGTGCACAATGCTCTCGTTGAATTTTGTTTAAATTATTATAGCCTAACCTAGTCTAGAGGCCATAAATAAAAAGCAGAAAAATATAATAACAAAAGTTTTATTTAACAGAAAATTTACTGGTACAACTTCATAATTTAGGTTCTACGTTCGGGTTTTGCAAAATAATGAGATGGTATCCTTTTTTGTTCAACAAATTGTGAAAATTCGCAAGGCAAACAAAGTCGATTAGGTATATCAGTTTCACCCTTACATCTGGGGCATGTATACTTAATGGGGATTGGCATTGTAAACAGTATCTAGTCTATCAACGTAATGCTTGATTTCAATGAGAAAGTCTCCTGTTATACAATTTTGAAGTTTGATAATTATTACTAATGCGGCATGTTTTGAATAAACTCCTGTGATAACACTTGGTACTTTGGGAGACTTGGGTATCATTCGAATACTAGCTATTTTGAATCCTATTCGAATCCTGTATTAGAATCCTACGGAAAGAGACCCGACGTCGGTTGAATCAGAAAAAAGTATAGTGGAACTTTGTGCTCATTATTATGCTGCTTTGATATTTCAAAAATTCCGAGTGCTTTCCAGAGATATCCGGAAAACCCCGAAATTCGCCAGAAATGATTTTATTTTTCCAATACCGCTTGTCAATAATAGGCAATCATCCTTACGCTTATAATCCTTGGTTTGTGTCAATATCGGCGCTTGTCAATAATGGGCAGTCCTCTCGACGCTTATAATCCTTGGTTTGTGTCAATCAATAGCTGTCTTTCTCTGTTCCTTTACGTTACATCTTTCTTGTCTCTCGAGTAACGAAATTTGCCCGTGACGCGTTTTTCAAATCGCTCTCCATTGTCGTCCAAATAGCAGAACGCCGTTTAAGAAGTTTCTTTTCAAAAATTATTGAAATGGAAATAATCTTGATACAATTTTGGAACATAAATAAAAGTTGTATGATATCTTAAGTGTGTGCTGGCGCTATTTGACTGTGGGTTTGGGTTGGTGGTCTACAGAGATCAATGGTGGCTTCATCTCTGCCATTCTCAGGAGAATAAAACATAGTTTATACTAAAGCTTATTTTTATTCTCAACAATCATTGCCAATATGGTTAATAGGACTGTGAGTGCGACTAGCATCTAAATTGTAGCAATATTCATAATCATAAAAATGAAATACGTCTTTATCGTCACCCTTGAATTTTTTTTTTTCAATATATATTGAGTATGTAAATAGAAACAGATCCCAAATTTCCGCCTGCGAACGAAATCCGCGAACGTACTCCTCTGGAAGTAATTCGTATAAACTGCTAATTTCTCACATTCCTGAATATCTAGCTTGGAAGTACTGGAATACTTTTTTCCTCAACCCATGTTATTTCTGGATGACATGATTTAAAAATTCCACCACATTGATTGCAGATCTTGGCAGATGTTCGGCAACTCCCATGACGTTACAGGTTATCCTGGTACTGGCAGATATGAATAGGCTTTTAGAGGGTTATGATCCTATTAATACTCATATTTAGAGCTTAAAGTTGTTGGAGCGTCCAGCCTGTAAGAGACATTGTTTAGTATATAACACTGCAATTGAAATGATACACACCGCTTTCTTTTTCCTAGAATTCTGTGAACTTTTTGTTTAGGATGACTGAAAACCTAAATGACCAAATTTATTTATGAGCAGGGGGTGGTAGTGGCAGCCGGTATCCACTTCCAGTTTCAACTTGAAAGTGGTTGTCATATTTTAGTCCTCTATGTTATTCCATAGTTACCCTGATTTGTTGAAGGAAAAACTAGTTTTAAAACCCCTTCTTCTCGTTTACGTGTACGCATGTTTGTTGAATTCGGTGGGTCGGTTGCTCAAGAATGTGCGAAGTTAGTTTTCTCATATCCTTGCGCTATTTAACTGTTTGCTCTAAATTCTTTTTTCGCAAACGCATTTTCTGCTATCCTGGTAAGTGTGTCATAAAATCATTCAGTCCTCCGTCCGTCCTAATACTGAATAGGTATGCCACAGCTAATTTCAAAACGTGCTTCACGCTGATAGGGTCCTGCTTTGATGAAAGCCGCTATGTTGCAATTCGGTTCTTGAAAGATGTTTTGACAAGACTAACGTCTTCCTCCTGCTTCAACAGGTGTTGGCTCGGTGCTAGAGACACCGAAGATGACCAACTCATTGATTTATCGGATTCTCCAAGTCGCAATTCTCACACCACCGGCATGTGGCTGATATTGAAAGTCCTGAAAATAATTGAATTAGATTTAAAAAATTCAATTAATGTCAACTTACCAGCAAAAGTCTAGCTTGCTTCATCATGGGGGCGGCGGGATCTCCAGCCTTTCGTTTGGAGGCTCTCTTGGAGCTGGGTGTTTTGGTGGTGTTGGATAGCCCCCTCTGCTTCAAAAATCCCACCACATTGGTTACACATCTTGGAAGATGTTTAGCAATCCTCATGATGTTTCAGGTTATCTCCTTCCTGGTGAACCATTTTGTACACAAAATTAAAAATTCGCTGTTTATGGAGGTTTGTTTTAAAGTAAATGAAAAAATAAAACCAGTTCAAATTGGTTAAAGAACCTACCTAAATTTTAGAAAAAGAAATTTGAGTTTTGTGCAAATGTAAGTGAAAAAGTAAATTCAAGTTGCTGCGTAAAAAACTATTGGAATTAAATTAAGAAATAGGTAGGTACTCAGGGTTGTCTGTATTTTTAAAAAACATACAATATATTTATGTGTTAAGGAAAATAAAAATAATTCAAAAATCGAGGTTTGCGTTAATTCAAAATATGTCTCGGGGCATGATTTATCCTACATCACTTAGATATTTAAAAATAGTACTTACAGTTTTTCGAAACCAACACTTATCGCCCAAAAAACTAAACTTTGAAAATCCAGGCTCAAAGTACTGGTACTGGATGCTGCGTTTTTTGTACAAAGAAAAAAAATTGAATCCTCATATTTTACAGGTAACAATGTATCCACTGAAATTTTGTATTGCATAAGGGTATTGGCTCATAAAATGTCAACGATGCTAATTTAAATCTATTCTTTTAAATTTTGATAAATTGTTTGAATTTGTCACCTTTTAAAATAAAAATGGACATATTAATATCTAACTTAATAATTACACCTTAAACTAAAAAATTATCTTTAAAATGTGTTGTTGTTTTTCTCGGGCGGCTTCTGCGAATGGTCCTGATATAATTCAGATAAAAAAAACTGCCGATTAAGCGTTTGCATTTAGCGGTGTTTTTTGTATGTGATACTTCGAAGTTTAAATCGGATTTTATAATAACAAGCTTCTTTCAGTCTCGCTCAAACTAGTCAACAGTGGAAAATATAAAATTATTGCACAACAATTAATTTGATTTTATCCAAGTATGTGAATATCTTATATACTAATATCAATCAACAAGACCTGTCTTTTCGGATTGAAAACACTGAGAAAATTACAAGACCTGAAGCCTGATAGAAAGTGAAATTCCCAATATTTTGACAGCGTTTTTTGTATGTGGTATTTAATAAAATTATTGCACAACAATTATCATTTTAACCAAGTAAGTGAATATCTTATATATACTAATATCGATACAATTATGGAATATTTTAGATATGGATTTGAAATTAATCAACAAGGCCTGTCTTTTTATAACAAAGGATCAAAAACACTGAGAAAATTATAAGACCTGGTATAAAGTGAAAGTTCCCAATATTTTCTACGATAGAGACCTCAAAATAATTGCAAATCTTTACTAGAACCAATAAACTATACAAATTAAGGTAGATCATAAAACTATTGGACAGAAATTATTATTTTAACCTAGTAAGTAAATATCTTATATATTTAGGTAATCGATACAATTGTGGCATATTTTTAGCTATGGATTTGAAATACTCGTCGAATTTGACGATAACGCAGTGTTTCTCCCAATACGTACCACCAAAATGATTGGATCATATTAAGCAGTTTATTGATGGAAAATATTCGCTTTTTGAAATCGTTGTCTTAAAAAATGTATGTTTTTAATAAAAAAAAAAAACGAGGCCCCTTTCCTATCAAACGTTGGTTCCAACCAAGAATAATACACACTACTACTACAGGATAGCCTATCCTCATAAGGCCTGTGTGGAACAAATCCACTCTCTCCCCAACGTTAAATCACCAGTTGTGACGTAAGCAGCATGTTATTTCTCGCCTTGACGTAGGTTGTTTAATCAGCTGATGACTTAGTTATGGTGTCGTAAATGGTAACACACGAGGTCAATGAGCAATACTGTAGGTGTGTATCATCCTTAAGTTCGAACACCCTCTACCAGGTACAATATGAAGCTAGCTGCTGGACCCTCATAGTTACGTCACCACCACAGCATCCTGTTATAAGACACATCAAACTTGACACATGTACTCTAAATGGCGCCACGGACGTGACCCAGGTCGCTATGACGTCATCACAGAACCCGAATCATGAATCGAACTTTGCACTATGTACTCTAAATGGCGCCACGGACCCGCACTGACGTAACCCACGTGACCCAGGTCGCTATGACGTCATCACAGAACCCGAACCCTGAAACGAACTTCGCACTATGTACTCTAAATGGCGCCACGAACGTGACTCAGGTCGCTATGACGTCATCACAGAACCCGAACCCTGAATCAAACTTTGCACTATGTACTCTAAATGACTCCACGGACGTGACCCAGGTCGCTATGACGTCATCACAGAACCCGGAACGACTCAAAACTCCCGCTAGGACGTCATGACGTTTGACAGATGACGTTCGACAGATGACGTTTGACAGGTGACGTTTGACAGGTGACGTTTGACAGATGACGTTTGACAGGTGACGGTTGACAAGATGGCGGGAAAACATTTCCCCCCCACCCCTTTTTCTGGTACCCATAATAAAATCCGGGGCCACCTTTTTGGGGGGCGGAGCCCTGCGGGCCCCCTTTTTTGGGGTAGAGCCCCACGGGAGCAGGTCCCATGGCGCCATCTGTCCACAAGATAGGGCCATGGCGGTGCATCCACCTTCGTGTCAACGACGGCGCATCCACCACGTGTCAAGAATGAAAGATTGAGGTTATGGTCAAATTTTGATAGTGAAACCCGTGTTGCTGTACTACTTTTCTTGAAGAGTTTTTATCCCTTCGGAAAATTATTAAGCTATAGATTTGGTGATTTGGTGAAAAATTGAAGCTAAACGACCCATGAAAACAGTCAGACAGACAGACGTCCTTGCGTCGGGTCATTTATTTGGGCCCGAAACGAGATATTCGCCTTATAAGCCAAGTATTATCTAGTTTTATAGTTTTTGCGTAATTAGGTTTCGGATTATACCGTAAAATCCCTGGTGAATCAAAGCTTAGTTCAATTATTTCGCTAGCTCAAATCGAGCTATGGCACAAAAAGATAGGAAAAGTGGTCCCGGTCAAATTGTCTGAAATTTTGATATGATATACTTTTAGTTATCCTGATTAAAAGCTGCCATGGACGCAAAAAAATCTATCGAGGGGTTTTTGAGTTATAAGTCCTCAAAGATGTCATATTGGATATATATGTCAAAGTTCATAATTTGGTCAAATACCATTAAAAATAGAGTAAATAAACTTCAAAAGATCAAAAATACTTAAATAGTGTAAGTAAATACATATTGTTAGAAAATGGTAGAATAAAGGTGCTGTTTCTTTGTTATTAGCCCGGGTGTTCTTCTGTTGTTTCTCCACAGATCATTGAAAAATCTGTCGAGTTGATTTCGATTTATAGCGTGTTATGTTTTTTTTTTTTAATTTGGTCTTTACACTTTGCTTTTAAATACATTTTAAATGTTTTTGAATCTCTGTTAAATCCTCCAAATAAATTATTTTTATATTTAAAATACTTTTAAATACCTGTTTAAATATCTATAAATACCCATTTTTTTCTTTTAAATATTATTTAATTACTTTTAAATACACTAATAATTAATTTTGGTGTACACTTTTTTAACATTTGCACACCCCTCGCATAGTTTGCTAAAAATTAGAAATAAACATGAGTATTAATGAAAATAATGAAGAAAAAGCTAGGTGAACTTAAGTTTTAATTGATAACATGCACGTTATTTGGGGTTCTGTTTCCAGTATCTGATACACGATGTGTCAACTCGGTGGCCGGATAATGGATGGCCGGTGCCGGGGGTAACCCAAATACCAAATAACTGCTGCTATGTGCGTGCAAATGTCCAGCGCTCTGGATCCTAACTTGCAGGTACAATAATGACCTCTTACATTAGTAAAATCATAGTCAATGAAAATCTGGTGCCTAAAGCCTAGTTCTCATGGTGCGGGATTCCGCATTGCGGGTCCGAAAATCGCAGTTTTTTGAAAATCGTAATTTTTGATGGTTCACATGAAACGGAATTCCGGATGCGGTTTTATGTCAAATACATGTGATCTTAACCTAATATATTTTTTGTTTTTGTTTTCCTGTGTGCCTGGATTCCTGGATGGATAATTATATTGTACAATTAAATTATTATCAATGGAAAAGACAGAGGGAGGTATGAAAAAACAAAGTATCTGCTACTACGACAAAGTAGTAGTATATTCTTCGTAGTGTTTACTTCAAAATGAAGTAGATACTACATTTCGAAACTACCGGAAATTAGTAAATCCTTTGTTGTGAAGTAAATAGTTCGTAGAATATACTACTACCTGTAGTAGTAGCAAGTACTTCGTTTTTATTCAGACTACCACCCAATATACGTTAGTATTGGGTTTGCTATTAATCCATAATATGCATGAAACTTCATCAAAGAAGCAGACTAGCGGAGAAATATTAAAAAAAGGAAGATGTTGTTCAGAAATATTCTTCTGAAAAGGCATGAACAAGGGGTTTGCCGTAATAATATGTATTTGAAAATAAAACAAGCACACAAGCAAGCAGATCAATTTATTTTTGTTAGGTATTAATTGTTTTATTGTTTTTTGTTTGAGGTTATTTTATTTGTTTATGTAGAAATCAAACAAAGATGAGAAATGTTTAGACAAAGACAGAAAAAAAAATCGCAAGAAAGTTGAAAATGGTTCAACTTTATTGCGGATCCGCAAAAAAGTTGACGTTTTCCCGCCAACGGAATTATTTCAAAAATTCCGCACCCGCAATCCGGAATTCCGCATCATGAGAACTAGGCTTAACTGTATTTCTGAAGCGCGAACACACCCTTAATCTGATCAAATTGGGGTAATTCAGATCTATTTGCAATTCATTATTTCCTCCTCTGTGCATAGTGTCCTGGATGTAAGACGGCGCAAGATTTATTTGATAGACACCTACAGTTAAGCCACACAGATAGTCTAGATCCAAATGTGGAAAGTTTTAGGCATGATTTTCGTGTAAGCGCCTCCACTGTGCATTTCTAACTCACAGGTTTTCTATTTCTTTGCCGTATTTGTTGAGCCAGCTCAACTGTTATTCCTTCCATTCGTACTGGCTCCTACCTAACGATATATTTATTCTGGACCGAGGTTACCGAGATGCCGGGCCCTTGTTGGAAAGGCTGGGAATTTAATGTAGGATGCCAACTCAACTAAGGCCGCACGAACATCAATTGTCGACAAAAGAAGCTAACCTATCAAGACTAATAACTAAAAGTCGATGAATTATTGAAGCAAGAAAGGAACATTTTGAATCTGTGTTTAATTTTTTTGATGAAACTATATCTGCGGTCCACTTGAAATGTTTGGGCGATTTTCACAGAATTTGTGTGGGGCCATGTTTAATAAATATCGGGAGCCAGTACTAATGGAAGGAGCAACAGTTGAGCTGGCCCACCATATACGGCAAAGATCGCTTACCAGAAATAATTTGCAAGTTATAATCGACCAAGAAAACCTGCGGGTTAGAAATGCGCAGTGGAGGCGCTTACACGGAAATCATACCCTAGACTTTCCATATTTGGATCTAGAAATATCTGAGAAACTTGAAGGTAGGTGTCTATCAAATAAATCTTGCGCCGTCTTACATCCAGGACACTATGCGCCGAGGACCAAATAATGAATTGCAAATAGACCTGTTACTGAATTACCCCAATCTCATCAGATAAAGGGTGTTTTCACGCTTCAGAAACGCAGTAAGGCACCAGATTTTCATTAACTATGATTTTACTAATGTAGGAGGTCATTATTGTACCTGCAAGTCAGGGTCCAGGACACTGGGCACTTGTGCAATGTGCACACATAGCAGCAGTTATTTGGTAGTTGGGTTACCCGCGGCATCAACCAAATATCCATTATCCGGCAACGGAGTTACTACATCGTGCATCAGATGCTGGAAACAGAGCCCCAAATAACGTACGTATTATCAATTAAAACTAAAATCCACCTCACTTTTGCTTTATTATTTTCATTAGTCTGGAAATCTCTGGAAAAATCTGAAAAGAGCCTGGAAATTTCTGGAAAGGGTCGGAAAAGTTCTGCCAAAGATTCCAAAAGACCTGGGGATCATTTTCCAGAATCCGGATCAGTGTGGACAAGTCTGGATAAGGTCTGGATAAATCTGGATAAAGTCTGTAAAACACTGGAAAACTCTGGATAAGTCTGGATTATGTCTGGAAAAGTCTGGAAATCTCTGGAAACGTCTGGAAAAGACTTGGAAATTTCTGGAAAGGGTTGGAAAAATTCTGAAAAAGGTCCCAAAAGACCTGGAGATCATTTTCCAGAATCCGGATCAGTCTGAACAAGTCTGGATAAAGTCTGGATTAATCTGGATGAAGTCTGAAAAACTCTGGAAAGCTCTGGATAAGTCTCAATAATGTCTGGAAATCTCTGGAAACGTCTGGAAACAGTGGCGGCTCATAATAAAGGGCTCTGGGGCGCCGCCCTTCCTGAAGTAAATGAAAAATGAATTATTTTTGTTTTTCTTGAAACCCCAAAAATACTTCATTCAGAAAACCAATAAAACAATAACATGAAAATTGAAATTAATGAAATTCAAACATGCCGATATTCGGGCAAGTTATATCGAATGAGTAACGCATTTCGTTCGTTCTACGGGGACTACGGGCAACTTATGCCTGCCGAACGCGGGCGCTAGAAAATCCGTCCCGGCTAGTTCCACGATTTAGGTGGGTTGCCATGGCGACGAACGTGTGACGCGTGGATGGCTTGATACATATACGTGCATACCTCAACGTGCAAACAAAAACGTGCATGACGCCTTTGTACAGGGTGGGCCAATTTGGACACTTTCTTATGGAAACACCCTTTATTTTTAGAGATAGAAAAAAATGAACCCCCCACTCTGAGGCTGATTGGTGCAAACCGCATTTTGATATCTTCAACCGTTTAGCCGCTAGAGGGCGATTCTCGATTTTGAGCAATACTGTGAAACCTTCATAACTTTTTTATTTATGGAAATAATTCATTTCTGTAAAGACTTTCTGGAAGCACTTTTTTAAGTGGAATTCAGTGACGTTCACAGCTTTTTTCTATTTGGCTCCTATTCCGAGATATTGACCAAAATCCGATTTTTTTCAATAGGACATCCTATATATTAATAGCTCATTGAAAAGCTTTGCTTTTGCTGATTTCAATTATATAAAATTCGATAGGTTTATCTCCAACGGTTTCCGAGAAAAAAATTATTTTGATTTTTGTCATAAGACACAATGTGTTGGAAAAGGACTTTATATCTGTAAGGAAAACGAGAAAGGTCTCTTTCTAGCACATTGTTTCTTATGACAAAAACAGAAATAATTTTTTTTCTCAAAAACTGTTAGGGATAAACCTATTGAACTTTATATCATTGAAATCAGCAAAAGCAGAGCTTTCCAATAAACTATTAATATATAGGGTGTTCTATTGAAAAAAATCGGATTTTGGTCAATATCTCGAAATCCGAGTCAATTAGAAAAAAACTGAGAACGTCACTGAATTCCTCTTAAAAAAGTGCTCTTAGAAAGTCTTTACGGAAATCAATTATTTTCATAAACAAAAAAGTTATGAAGGTTTCACAGTATTGCTCAAAATCGAGAATCGCCCTCTAGCGGCTAAACGGTTGAAGATATCAAAATGCGGTTTGCACCAATCAAAATTTCATAAAATTTGAGCCTCAGAGTGGGGGGTTCATTTTTTTCTATCTCTAAAAATAAAGGGTGTTTCCATAAGAAAGTGTCCAATTTGGACCACCCTGTACAGACGCTCGCACAAAACTGTAGTCTTGCTATCCTTGCTACAGTGTTCGGAGTGTGCATACAAAATTTCTAGCGATTGCACATTCAAAAACGCGACGTTATTTTGCATACACATTGATGTTTTTGTTTGCGCGTTCATGTATGTGCGTACATGTTTTCAGACATCCACGTCCGTGTGTAACCGCCTATTGGGCTCCAAATGTTCCGCCCGGAGTCAGGAAATGTTCGTGCTTTCGACGGTTGCCGGCGTTTATTCAATGTTTTGTTTTTGATTAAGTTTTTTATCAGTTTTTTATCAGTTTTTTTATCAGTTTTTTATTGGGATTCGGAGAGTTTGTTAATTTAATTTGCTAATCTAAAGGTCAGTGAATTACAAAAGCTCGTGTTCAGCTTTTTGAGTCTACACGACAAAATTGACTTGAAAAATAGGTAAGTACTGGACGACCATTGCCAATATTGAACATTGTGCGGGTACAATCAAAATGTAAAAATGAAGCACAGTTTTCGCGAAAGTTTGACAAACAAAATACAATACAAAAAACAAAATACAATAAAAATTCGTGGATATACCTATGTCAGAAACTGGCTAGTACAATCAACGCTAGTAGGTACTCATGTTGCCCCTAAAATTTTGACTTAAGAATTTATATTTATATTTAGAGACTGACTTTATGATGACAAATTTTTAAACATTTTTTTCTGAGCCCCCCCTTACATGATTGTCACGAGCCGCCACTGTCTGGAAAAGGCCTGGAAATTTCTTGAAAGCGTCGGAAAAATTCTGGAAAAGGTCCCAAAAGACCTGGGGATCATTTTCCAGAATCCGGATCAGTCTGTACAAGTCTAGATAAATCTGGATGAAATCTGGAAAACTCTGGAAAGCTCTGAATAAGTCTGGATAATGTCTGGAAAAGTCTGGAAATCTTTGGGGCTGACACGCTTTTATAATCCATCGAACTAAAAAGTGAAAAATAAATATAGTTTAAAAAAACTAAAAAACACGCTTTTATAGTAAATTAAACTAAAAAGTGAAAAATAATTTTTAATATAAACAAAAAATATTAATGAACAAAAAATATTAGAATTATTGTCAAAAAAGCGTGGTGTGTTCAATGTATGAGAAATGTGGAACAAAGCACCCCACGCTTTTTTCTCAATAATTCTAATATTTTTTGTTTAATAAAAGATTTTGTTAGGGCCTCTAGCTGAGGTGTCAACATTTAATTTAGGGATAGATCACTGGATCATAAAGGGGATGGGGATGTCACTGCTAAATAATGCACTCACACTTCCAGTTTTATATATCTCTATTGTTGCCAAAATAATCGTTTAATAAAGTAATAAATACTGTAACCACATTCAGGTACTTTTAATTATTCACAGGTTAGTTAACAAGTCCCATTTAAGTTATTCGAGAACATTCACTAATTTATATTCACTAGTTGCTAAGTGCTCAATAGTCAATTTTAACAATAATTGTCAGTATTAGCGGAACGCTAATATTTTAATTGAGAGCACAAGATAAAGTTTATTCTTAATAGAAATCTTCGGGAGTTGAGAGTTTTTATATTTTTAGAGAGCCCTTAAAAAAGGGGAGTGTGATTAACTCAATGTTTTACGCGATATTATATCACCAGCAGCCAGAGAGATAAAAAATAAGTGTTTTTATTTAGAGAGCGAGAGAGAGACTGCACAAGGGTGCAACTAGAGAGAATAATTAAATAATTAGAGAAAAGTGAGCAGGTTCAAACTTGTATAGAGCTAGACGTTTTCACGCACTATTTACTGCTAGTGAAACCACACTGCTAAAATTACACTGCGAAGTGAAAAAGATAAGGAATGCATTTTTTCCTCCTCGCGACAACAACCAGACTGGTTCGATGCGGTACAGCCTGGTACGGCGGCAAAGTTTTCACGGCGGGGGGCTTTTTTGCAACGTTGCCACTGTGATCATAAAAAATAAATACGATTGTTTGGCTGTTTCCACAACAGATTTTTTAAGTAAATTTAAATACTTATATATTTCCGCTATTTTTTGTCAAACTTTTAACATGTTTCGCTAAACTTTAGCTTCATCAGAAAAATTAAAAAAATTTAAATGTAGACATAAAATTGAAATTGACAAATATTTATTTGTTTATATTAAAATTATTTTTCACTTTTTAGTTCAATTTACCATAAAAGCGTGTATTTTAGTTTTTTTAAACTATATTTATTTGCGTTCTTTCTCAAGTCTTTTGGAGGGGGGAAACGCCACTGTGTATGTTAGTATGTGTGTAATGCATGCAGTTCGATGAAGGTTTCACTTCTACTGGGTGCGAACTGCACACTTTTTTTTTTTATAAGTTTGATGCCTATTTGATTTGTATTGTGCCTTATAAGTGCTTCATAAGTAAAACGCCGAACACCGAAGGAATTTAATTTTTTTTACTGTCTCATTTGATTTGATTATCGATAGACAATCAACATTGACTCCAGGAATATCTTATTGGTTAGATTTTTTAGCGGCGTCCCTGGCGCCATAGGGCGGCATATTTCTTGGAAGCGCCTGCCGCAAAGAAATCAGTTTCGTCTGGAAAGACAGTGCAGTAGATATTTTTTATAAATTTGATTCCTATTTGATTTGTATAGTGCCTTATGTCTTATTTTATATAAAACTGTTTTATTAAATTTCTCGTACTCCGCCCGTGCTTCATTTATTATTTTGTAGAAATGGCAAATGCCCACGTTTGAATTGAGAATAAGTGAAAAAACTTTCTGAGGCGTGTTTTTTTTACAACTTTTAGATCAAAATTTGGGTTAGTTTGGGTCAGTCCAAAAAAATTTGCGCGCCTCTGGGGCTTCCCCCCTGAGTGTGTGCACCGACAACTTTTCCTCTCACCAGCCGCCACTGGTTTACTTGTCTAAAATGACATTAATAATCACAGTCATAACTGTCATGTGTTGGATAATAGTATATTACATACCGAGTAGGAAAGTGTTTTATTACTGTCGAGAGATTTATATAGTCGAGACGCGAAGCGTCGAGATTGACTATTAATCTCGAGACAGAAATGAAAACTTTCCTCCGAGGTTTGTATACTATTTTATTTGCAAGCACACCATTAATTATGATTAGTCAATAAACTTTTTTAGTATTAAAAAAATAAAACAAACATGCCAAAATGTGTCATTCGCTGCTTTGACGTTTTTACCTGATATGTTCTCATTGTTGCCAGCAAAGGTAAATAAATTAGAGTGAGGGAAATCGGTTAGGGAAGTCGAATAGGGAAATCGGTGAGGGAAATCGAAGAGGTAAGTGACAGGTAAAGTGTCACTTCCAAATTTTTAAAAAGTCAGTAATGACAAGATTACATATATGATTGCAAATAATAGTTATTTATGATATAAGTGTTAAAAGTACATTTTTAAAGCACGCATGTGGAAGTTTGCAGAATGAGCGAAGCGATTGCAATTCACATAAGTGCTTTAAAAATACTTTTAACACCAGTATCATACAATATTTTTTCTACAAACAACAATAAAAAGCAATAACCAGTAACAAATTGGATTTTTAAATGAATAATAAATTGGAAGCATCTTTCCTACATAAAATTATTGACTTTGACATTTGTCAAAAAATCCAAACAACCAGCACCTTTTTTTACAGGTAATTGAATGTCTTGTCAGTTTCTTGAAAGTTTGTCGTGATCAGTAATGCTTTTTGCTAAAAGTGCAACAAAATACAGAAGAATAAGAGGGTTGCATCGATCCCTTCAAAAATATAAATGAGGTGGCCAATCGGGCTACCTCAGTTGTTCGAATTTCACCATTAATATCAATGTATATAACTAAAAATACAAACTTTTTTGACGTGCGCTCTCAAAATTTGATGCTTCATTTTTAACACTAGTGCTATAAAGACTTTATGGCACTAGTGCGATAAAGTAACATATTTTAGATAGAGCCGCCAGTTCCTGCAATGCAATAGCCTAAAGGTCGTCCCAAAACTCTGTTTTGATTTTTTTTTTAAATTTATTATCTCATTTTTTATTTTTATAAATTTTCTCGCTCGTAGAAAAAATACTGTTCCTGACTCTTGCGCAAAGTGTCTTGTTCGCACTCGGCTGCTGCCCGAACTCCGCTCCGCGTCGTTCGGTCAACTGCAGCCAGCGTGCGAACAAGACTTACTTTGCGCACTTGTTAGGAAATATACTATAAAAGTATAAAACCTCAGAGCGCAATAATAAGTCTTGATTGATTACTCTTCTTCCCCAGAGAAGAGAATCATTGTCAATGGTTAATTCAGCTCGCCTAATCCAATAGGGAGTCAATGAATCATTTTCATCAAAATCCGGCCAACCAAACAAGACATTTTAGTTGTCCGCCCAAATACTCTATTAATTAGTTAGATAGTAAATGGCGAGCGGTTTTATTGATGGTGTTTATTTCCTTGCGTTGCTACAATTAAAATTGTGGAGGGAGTCTATTTGCAAATGAGAGAAACAACTGCAGTAAGGTTCACACATACATACTTTTTTTAATAAAATAAATAAAGCCAAAACTGCAAGTACATAAACAAATTACCAACATTTTCTAACGGTACAGCCTCCATTTTTCACTAAGTCCAGAGTTTTTCAATTTTTCTAATTCTTTTTCAATATCCAACAAACTACAGGATTTTTCTTTAATTTCACTGAGCTATAAAAATATCACACCACATCCTTGTACCTATCACTTTTATCAACATAAATAATTCTTTCATAGAGCCCTGCTTCGATAAGATACAATATCTACAACCAAAATTTAATTAGTCGTAAAAACAATAATCATTAAATTCCAATTCTAATAGCGTTTCAAACCCCTGAAATCGTTTACTGCCAAATTTGTACAAAACTTTTATTAAAAAATCATAAACTTAGCCAGAACAAATATTATTTCAAAAACAATAAACATTTTAATTAATTCTTTCCGATTCTTCGATGATTAAACTTTCCCTCAAAAATCATAAACTTAGACCGAACAATATTACTTCATGATCAATAAACATTTTAATTAAATCCTTCCAATACTTCTAGTGCCGGTACTTTTGCTCTCATTTAACAGCCGTTAAAAATAATCAGGGCTTAGAATGTGCTCTAACCACACATCATACCTATGGACCTTGGCCCATGCAAAACTTTGACAACGTATCAAATTCGTTAATCGAGAGCAAAAGTATCGGCCCCTAATGATTAAACTTTCTCTCAAAAATCATAAACATAGCCAGAATAAATAATATTATTTCAAAACAATGAACCTTTTATTTAAATTCTTTTAATTAGATAGGGACCAAAATATTAAACCATAAACACTTCAAGTCTTTTCATTAGACAGAGCTCACAATATTCAACGGTTAATTTAATTTTCAAAACTCTTCGGTAAATTCATTTCAATAATTGGCAACAGTCATTTGCGTTATATTTTCCTATTTATACTAGGCAAAATTATTGAAAAGTCATTTCACTTAGTCAACTAAATTTGCAATAATGTTCCATAGTCAATTCACTTTACATCATAGTCATTACAATAAATGGTTAGATGTCTCAAACTTTTCTAAGTTTACTTACAATCTTCCTAAATTTCCTTAATTTCCACCAAATTATTCTAAAATAAATGTTTTAATTATTTAGAGCTTGCACATACTGTTGTACGAATTTAAATGTTCTTTCTTTCACGACTTTTTCACTTTTTCGAATTCTTGACGAACAAGATTCAGCTTAGCGCGAATTTAAACTGTTATCCGAGGCATTAGAGTTACAAAAACTCTCCGCAAACTTTATTTCATGATGATCGGTTACTACTGACGACTCTGGACTTGATTTCGAATCAATACTAGACTGATCCCGACTATTCGATTACTATAGACTGATTCTAAACTTCTGAAACCGTTGTTTTTATATTTTTCGATCCCCCATGAATTTTTGACATGTCCATTTATTAACCTGACTTCCGTTCCATTTTTTTTCTAAGTAATATACTTATTTGTTTGAAACCGAAGATTTCGCAATTTCCTGGATTATCGGGGACAGCAGATATGGTAAGAATGTGAGGACAAATAAATCAAAGCAAGCCCAACTCGTGTCGGCAATAAATAATGGTTTTTATATGAAATCTGTAACTTGGTCACTATTTAATTTAAGTGCTTTAGCCTTACTCCTAATATTTTTATGGGTTTTTTCTGCAAGTGCAAGAATCTCGCGCTGTCGTAATACTGGCTGGTTAAATATTTATTATTTCAATTTGAACCTAGAAAAATTTTAAATATTTTAAATAATTTGTATCAACGCCAAATTTTTAATAATTTCAATCTAATGCTACTAAACTAGAACGCATTCTCTTTAAATTGGAGACTTAATTCGCATTAGATTATTTTATTCAATTAAAAATTTACTTGTAGTTGTTGATTGGTGATTGTCAATGTATATACCTAAGTTTTGAGTATTCACTTATGTTCCTTGCAAACACATCTATTTATCAATATTTTAACCAAAGAAACCTAGACTTAGTGTCCTGAGGTTGACCTAATATAAGTCGAAACGTCGACATATAAGTAAACAGGTTTCTGTTTTTATTTTGACCCCATCCAACAATAATTCTCCTACGTTAAAAACATTGGGTCACAAAATAATAATTCAGAACTAAAAATTTACTATTTATTATTTGAGAATTGATTTCTTCTATTTTGTTCACTGGATTCGATCAATTCTAAGTTTTGTTTTACTCAAGCGTTTTATGCTTCAATTTCTATTTGACATTTCGATTCACAAAATTCCCAATTGCAAAACTATTTTCTGTGGTCTATCCGAAAAATTTTGTTAGCTATTTTATCATTTAGTTTGAGTTCTATTTGATTGCACCTTAATTTACTTTTTATCTCAGAAAATTCTCTTTTTCTCCGAATGACAGTAAAAGCGACTTTTTAATGATACTTGACAGGCCCAAAAGGTGTATTTTTACTGTCTAGGCAGTAGAAGTGGACTTTCACTGCCTAGGCATTAAAAATACACCTTTTGGGCACAATTGACGTGTCCAAGCGATTTTTCAAAAATCCTACCGTTTTCAAAATGATGAATTTATGCGGGACTTTATGAACTCACTGTCTAAGTTCAATTAGCAAGTCGAATGTTGCAACTTCATGTTAACAATAATTCTACTTAGTTGTATCAACTTTCTAAAATTAGTTTTGTTTTTTCCAAGCTCTTAATAAATCTCCAATTGCATTCACGTAAGCATGTTGTCCAGAATACACCAAAGCATCTGTAGGCGATATTGACTATTGTTTTCTTGTCACGATCGTCCACTGCAAAATCCTGTTTCGATTTTATTTTCGTTCATCGGGAAAATATTGTGTTTGACAGTGCGGATTTTATTGTTTGGAGAGGCCAAAGAATCACGAGGAGCAAATGCGTTGATCAAAGAAAAAAATACAATTTTTTTTACAGAAGCTGCGAACACTCTTAATTCCACAGAAAATGTACCCTTGAAAGACCTTAAAATGTATTTTCTCAATTTGTGAATCGCTATCTGTCTCTACTTGTTTCAAATGAGAAATTTACATCGTAAATTCATGTTAAATTTTACCTACTTCAAGCGGTTCTTTACTGTTTAAAAGGTGCCAGCAAGTTTCTGACTGACCGAAAGTCCCTTTTCTTCGAATAACCGCACTTAATTTTCGTTTTGTTTTTTTTTATATCGACTTTTTGTGTATTATTTGAAAAGCACTAATTTATTCGCACGGAAACGAAAATTTATGAAATACCTCCTCAGATAATAATTATCGCATGTATAGGATTTTAATTAAGCTCCGTTTAAGACTAGTAAATTCCTTACGGCTATTATTTGCACCGCTACAACTCTACAACTTAAGGGATACTAATCCCAGTAGAACTTTGAATGTGAGTCGTGTAGAAACAAAAGTTACATTCAAAGCTCCACTTAGATTAGATATCCCTTAAGTGATAGCTGTGCAAATATCCATTAGACGTAAATTCCCACATGATACATTCATAATAGTTATTTATATTACTAGTACGGTATGAGCTTCATTACATAACGAGTGGAAAATATTGCCAAGACGAGGTCGTAGACCGAGTCGTGGTAATCACACGAGTGGTGTAATGAGCGTTACCGTACGTGTGATATACAACATTTTATGTACGACCCAGATTTTTTTCATATATTCGAAATGGTTTTAATTTTTCACAAAAGATTATATTTATAATTTTTGATAAGGAAATTAATTTTAAAAAGTGGCGTTTTTCAATAAAAATGAGTTACGTAATGAGCTTCCACTACATCACTGAGTGATGTAATGAGAGCTCATTACATCACTGAGTGATGTAATGAGAATTCATTACATCAAAGAGTGATGTAATGAGAATTCATTACATCACTGAGTGATGTAATGAGCTCATTACATCACTAAGAACGATAATGCAACTTATTACGTAACTCAAACAGGCTAAAATGAGTTACGTAATAAGCTCTTACAGTGTAGGTCGTACATAAAGTTATTTATACGTCTACTAGAAATATCAGCTTTCGGGCGCAGAAATCCCTCAAAGCTCAAATCTTGCGGGAAATGCGATATACCTACATACGGACTGCAATTTTCAATTTAAAAATTATTGATAATTTTGCGCGGTAAATGGTAATTAAAAATCGCACGGTACGCATACGACGATAACATTATTCGGGAAATTTCCAACTCGTAAAACAACGGCTGATGGTTGCGTTCCGGGTTTTAATCGACCGGCAATTCGGATCATTTACTCAAATAATTGCTTTTGACTAGGATGGAAAAGTGTAACTACTTTTTAATTTTCAAAAGCCAATTTTGTCAGCTACTACAAAAAAAAATCAACCCTCCGAAAGGTTTTCGGATTCAAATTTAAATTAACTCAACTATAATTTAATTCTATTTAATTTTAATTAAGAATATTATTGACAATGGATTTTGAACAATTCTATTTGATAATGTTTTTTTTTTTGTTTAAAAGGCGCAAATAGTTAAATTCCAAAGTATTTTCAATTAAAATATACAATGTATATGTATATTTAATATTGTATTGTTGTAGGCAATTTTAGTTTATTTTTCTATTTTATTTAAAATTACCATTTCAAGTGGACCTACTTGATGAGACTGGAAATTAATTATTATTATTTAAACTCTGATCATCCCTTTTGTTCTACTTAGTTGACGTTTAATGATAATCCGCCAAGAAGGGGACTCAAATCTACCAAAAAGGGTTGCGAAAGTTCTTTAGCAGATTAGGGTTTAAATGAATAAATTTCATGGACTTAAACATTCCAGACACGTATGAGGTTTAATATTCCATTTTACCATACAAAGTTTTCTTTATATTTAGTCGTAGGAGGAATTTGTTTTTATTGATATTTGAAAGTGCATGCACCCAGAGTCCCTGACCTAAGGAAAAAAGACTTATGTGGACTGCTAACTGCTTCTCTTTCCAACTTAGGAATTACCCGGACCTTTACTCGTTCTACTCTATTTATACCATTTTTAGAATATTTTTTAACACAAAAATAACAGGAAGAAGAAATATTTTCATTTTCCAATAGCCGAGTCGATTGAAACATATTAAAAAAACTCAGATTCTACAGAATTTAGTGTAATATAAATATATACAGGGTGTTCGGCACATGAGTAGACATATACGTAAATCTGAGATAGGTGGGGTCGTCTGCTATGCGGTCCACCCAGATTTTTTGACTTGGACCTTGAGATTTTTTTTTTTTTAAATTTGTTTTCCAATAAATTTCAATAAATATAGTCTAGGAAAATAGTCGAAAAATACATGCATCGCAAAAAAAAAATCCTACCCAAATGAACTTTTCAGGGATGATAGGGGGCGGGTGGGTGATCATGAAACCGAAAATATCAAACATTCACCCCTCTGGCGTTTTGCGCTATAGGGGTTGAAAGTGCGCCATTGGCGATTACTTGGTACCTATTGATTTTACAAAAAAAAATTTCAAATAAAAGATGTGCAATATTATTTGATCTACAATGTTTATCTAAAGACTTTTTTGATTAAGGGCCGTCTGTGGTCATAAGGGCCGTTTGAAATTTTATAATGAAAATGAAAAATTTTAACCCCCACACACACACGCCAAATTTTAATTTATATAGCGCACTGAGTGTATTTTCATCTCTTTCTTTCAGCTTGATAAAGAAAAAGATAGAAATACATTTTCTTTGCACTAATTCCAACATCCGGAAACGCCATCAATATGTTCTGGACTGATTCGGACTCGGTCCAGAATATAATCCGCGAACAAAGCTCGCTACTATTAATATAAAGACGGGTTACTTTTGGTTAGTCTATGGGCGCTTCCCAGCGACATATTAATTTTGTTTCAACACAGCTGAAAACCCTATACAATTTACCCTCGAATTCACCCAAGGATAATACACACTACACACGGATTGCTTATCGTCTTTTTTTTTGGGTTTCAAGGTCATCTGGTGTAGCACCGTTGCACGACATCAACTATGTCGGCAGGCTGTTTGCGCCAGTGTTCGCAGTTTAGAATATTAAAGCAGACGCCAGCAGAATTATAGCCTGTGGTGCAAACACCCTATGTCAAGGCAAGTCAAGGCGAGAAACGACACGCTGCCACATCATCACCGATACTTTGGCACTATTTCTCTTTCAACCCCCTGTAGATGCTTAAGGGTTGCTTTGCAAAATTTAAGATTTTGGTGCAAAATGGTGCAAAACTCGGAGAACAATTTGTGCTATTATACATTGAAATTTGGCGTGTGGGGGGGACAACTATTTCTCTTTCAACCCTCTGTAGCGGCTTAAGGGTTGCGGTGCAAAATTTAATATTCATGGTGCAAAGCTCAAGGAACAATTTGTGCTATTTTAAATTGAAATTTGGCGAGTGGGAGGGGCCAACTATTTCTGTTTCAACCCCCTTTAAAGGCCTAAGGCTTGCGGTGCAAAATTTAATATTTTTGGTGCAAAACTCAGAGAACAATTTGTGCTATTTTAAATTGAAATTTGGCGTGTGGGGGGGGGCCAACTATTTCTCTATCAACCCCCTGTAAAGGCCCAAGGGTTGCGGTGCAAAATTTAATATTTATGGTGCAAAATGGTGCAAAACCCGGAAAACAATTTGTGCTATTATAAATTGAAATTTGGTGTGTGGGGGGGGGCAACTATTTCTTTTTCAACCCCCTGTAGAGGCCTAAGGGTTGCGGTGCAAAATTTAATATTCATGGTGCAAAATGGTGCAAAACACGGAGAACAATTTGTGCTATTTTAAATTGAAATTTGGCGTGTGGGGGGGGGCCATGGTTAATTTGGCCCCCCCCAGTAATACTTCTATATAGTCTCTCTCCTGAGGGGGTGCAAATTTTTTTTCGAGTGGTGCAAAACGGTGCAAAATGGGTGCAAAAAAATGGTATAAGTTTTATGGATTTGGAAATATGGGGGGGGGGCTAACTTAACTGACCCGCCAATCCCACTCCGGAGAGTTTCGTTTCATCTGATTTAATATGCCATCAAAGATCTTCACAAAGTCTTTCAAAGTTCAAGACGAGATATCGTAGATGTGAAAATCTAAGTCTACATTTTATACTGGACGTAAATAAATATTTATTTTTGCTAGTTTTGTAGATGAGCTTCTAGACTATGTTCATTCCTTATTTGAATAACAAATGAATGAAATGATCAGTAATTAACCTTACATCGAGAGAGAGAGTGCAGAGGATAAAGAATTCGTATTTTGTTCTGCTACTAAACTCGAGATTTATTAGTGAAAGTTACTTGAATAAGATAAATTAATATAATAATACAATTTTACACACAATATAGGAAAAATTTGTCCCGTGTTTCTAGTTGAAGGGATTTATTCATTAATATAAATCCTGGGCTAATATAATAAAATAGACAAAATTGATTGAGCTCTGGAATATAACTGCTACAGCAGCTGTTTAGGAAATAACTTCTGAAGTAAACAAAATAATACACGTAATTCCCAATTTAATACATCCTTAAAATGTGAACTTTAACATTACTTTTATGCGCTTTGCCTCGGATTACAAGCACAGGAGCAACTTGCTCTATCAATAAAAAATCTTCTCGTCGTTCAAAAATATGACCGGAAAGGAACTTGCCAACTTGGTAGACGTCAGCCGTAATTTTTCTTATAGCAACGCCGGAAGATTAATGATCTTCACTGTGGACGTAATTATTGTTACTAACTTTGTTTGGTTCATTCAATTCTAGTTTATACGCAGTCTCTTCTTTTGAGAGCTGAAATTAGTTTTACATAGAAGTGCATGTGTTCCAACTAAAAAGGGGTGTGAAACTTGTAATTTTAGTTATGTAATATTTAAATCAAGTTTAATGCGAATCAACGAAAGTTCCACTTCTCTTTTAAAAAATCTTTAAAATGTTAATTATTTTCAAACTGTATGAGTATAAAAAGGAATTGCTATCGCAGCTGCTGCCGTCATGTAGAATATTTTCAAAGTTTTACCAGCAAAAAAATACTCTTTATAAACATATCCTTGCCTAATGAAAATTCTTACTTTGTCATTGAATTCATCCCTTCGAAGTAGCAGACAAACTGAGATAAGATAGGATAAATATTAAGGTTAAAAATAAAACTTATTTAGAGGTTTCATAAATAACTATAATAAGCGTCATATCCTAATGAAAAACTGACATAAAATAAAATACATATTGTGGCGTTCGCCAGGCTGTCAAGAATCTTTGGCATTCCCTCTTGAATATACTAGAATCTAGCGAATTATTCTCGTTTAATAGGGAAAATAAGATTTTCGTGTGTATTCTAGATTTTACAGGAATAGATTCAGTGTCGGACTGGCCCACCGGGCAACCGGGCAAAATCCCGGGAGCCAGGCGACGTCTTCGACAGGTGGGCCATTCGAATATTTATCAAATAGTTATTTATGTATCAAGGGAATTATGAGGGTGTTAATACCCCAGGGTAAAGTTTGTGTCCCGAGGGCCAACGGCCTGAGGGACACCAATTGCCCCTGGGTATTAACACCTGATAATTCCCGTGGTACATAGATAATTTTATTTCCTACTGAATTTACTGTATTTTGTCCATTTTTATAAAGAAATAAACCATAAACCAAAATTTCAATTTTTTGTCAAAGTTTCACCTATTCAAGGTGAAAGCGGGAGTTATGGAAATCCCTAACTCCCTTGGGAGTTATGATATCCTTAACTCCCTTGGGAGTTAAGACCCTGTTTATGATTATCGCAACCATGGTATTATATGGTTATAATAGTTCAGTAGGGAATATAAATTAAAATATCCCACTTCCCACGCCGTTGATCATCAAATCAAATCATACGTTATTTCGCGTAATCCGCCGTCTTTGATAATCCTTTTTAAAAAATCAACTATCATATCAATATCAACTCCCTTCCTGCTCTGAAGAACTTCAAGCCGAAGTCGCGTAGAAATTGCCCGCCGCATATCAGTGAATTTGAATTCAACTGACGTAACCGTTGTTGATTTTTAGAAATACAGATATAGGGTAGTGGATTTGTAAAAAAAAACTACATCCTCACACCTCACATTGATTTTGGTATTGATTTTTTTGTTTTTATACATATATATGTAGATATAGATATAGAAAGAAAAAAATGCTTTAATAACTCTTCGTTTTCCGCAAGTTAATCACCCTGATTTTTCCTAAAATCATCATAGTCAGCAACGTTAGAATGACTGAAATAGTTTTTCTGTTTGTTGATTACGATATCTGTACATATTAACTCTTCTAAGAAAATAATATCATTTAAAAATCTCGACTTCCGCCTCCCTCTATTTTTTTATTTTTATACACCCTAGATGTCCGAGAACGGAAAGGTAAAAAAGAAGAAGTTATATAAAACGGGTACAACAATTATTAGAAGCTGCAGCATCCAGCCAACAACTGACTTAATTTTTATTTGAATCCTAAAATAAATGCAAATCCGTCAACCGAGGGAAGTTTCGAGCATGGTTCTGCATCTTCTACTTCTACGGAGATTCTGGAAACAGCTATCTCCGATTGCAAGAAATGACCCACTGTTAAAAGCAGCATCAAGCAGTAGCCGAGAAATCTGCCCTACCTTCAATACCAGAAAATCAAAATGGGGTTCAGGAAGACTCAATGCTCAGATTGCCCGACCATCTTCGACTTCATGGAGAAAAGAATATGCTGTAGAAAAATCTGAAGTATAGTATTTTTAATACCCATTTAGAATAACACAATCCTTATTTATCAATCACGAATCAGATGAAACAAAAAATTACCAACAAAAACGAACGTCGACTGCTAATACGTCAATTTCATGTACAAATAGGAAATTCCTAACCTAATTTTATTTATCTGTTCAAGAAGCGACATACGTTTAGTCATTAGAACGACTGGCACTTCTAAATCGATATTAAAAATTCTATGCATTTATACCGGGTGACAATGAAACTACTACCCACGGCGGCATTTCTTTATGGCTCAAGATAGAAATATGCAATTCCGTATGTCAATAGGGTTGAAAATGTTGAACAATTTTAAAATAAAAACAACTGAATGGCTTTTCCGGTTTCACCGGAAATGGCATTGACTTTGTTATTTTAAATGGAACACCCTGTATATTATCTTTTTTTTGGACTCTTTGAACAATTCTAAATAACTTTTAACAAACATACCCTATGTCAAAAATTGATAGTTTTTGTAATAGAGTGGCTCAAAAATATGTCGTAATTTCTAATTGTTTGTATTTTACGTAAAAACTGAGTATGCCAGAACAAAAGAAATCATGGTTATTTGCTCCTTATTCAGAGAGGTATCCGATAAATAATAAAAAAGAAGAAATAATGCAAGTTAAGAAAAACGCGTTTTTCGAAAATGAATGTTTCAGTTTTCGATCGGACCCTGTATGAAAATTGTTCAACTTATGGGAATGAAACTTCCACTACCCAATCCTACTTTTTTATCCTTTATCCAAATATGATAAATTCAACCTTCAGACACTTGCAAAATTGAAAATTTGATAACCCATTTTCAAGTTGTTGGTGCTCATCTAATACCCAACTTTGCAAGTGGTATACGTAATTAAATGAGTGAAAGTAATATTGGTTTTGGCTTTAGATGAGCACTAACAACTTGAAAATGGGTTATCAAATTTAATTTTGCACGTGTCTATGAAGGTTGAATTTGTCATATTTGGATAAGGGATAAAAAAGTAGGATTGGGTAGTGGAAGTTTCATTTCCATAAGTTGAACCATTTTCATACAGGGTCCGATCAAAAACTAAAACATTCATTTTCGAAAAACGCGTTTTTCTTCACTTGCATTATTTCTTCTTTTTTATTATTTATCGGATACCTCTTTGAATAAGGAGCAAATAACCATGATTTTTTTTGTTCTGGCATACTCAGTTTTTACGTAAAATACAAACAATTAGAAATAACGACATATTTTTGAGCCACTCTATTACAAAAATTATCAATTTTTGACATAGGGTATGTGTGATAAAAGTTATTTAGAATTGTTCAGAGTCCAAAAAAAAGATAATATACAGGGTGTCCCATTAAAAATAACAAAGTCAATGCCATTTCGGGTAAAACCGGAAAAGCCATTCAGTTGCTTTTGTTTTAAAATTGTTCAACATTTTCAACCCTATCGACAAACGGAATTGCATATTTCTATCTTGAGCCGTAAAGAAATGCCGCCGTGGGTAGTAGTTTCATTGTCACCCGGTATATACATATATACATTTACATATATACATAGCCTCTAGCCCCAATTCTGAGATAATATGCAGACAGTGTGTCCGTAAAGTAACGGAAAAATTCATATCATATTTTTTGGAAAAATGCTCGGACATGTTCGATCTTAATTTGTAGTGGTGCTGTTTTTGAAATAATTTGTATTTATACAAGGTGACCCAAAAAAAAGATATAACATCATGCACTTCAAATTTTTTAAATAGAATGCTATGTAGGTATATTTTGATGAATATCAATAGAGTGACAACTCAGCTCGATGTGCTGTATCGATATTCTTCAAAATATACAGGGCATTCTATTTTAAAATTTGAAGTGTCACGTCACGTGATATCTCTTTTTTTGGGTCATCTTGTATAAATACAAGTTAGTTCAAAAACAGCAACACGAAAAATTAAAACTGTCGTGTCCTAGCGTTTTACCAAAAAAAAAATATGCCTAAATTTTGAATGAATTTATCTGTTACCTACTTTATGGACGCACCTGTACAGGGTGTCCGTTTTAAGTGATACCACTATTGCTATCTCCGAAACGGTAAAAGATACGAGGTCGGTTAAATTAGAAAAAAGTTGCCTTTTTTGATGCCCATTCAAGATTCGTTTACAGTGTTGTCAAATTCCTTTTAGTTTAGGAAATACAGGGTGATTTGTAAGAAACGCCTAAAGCTATTTCATCAATTATTTCGAAAACTATTGATTTTCGGGACACAATTTAAATTTGAAAGTTTTATAATTTTTATCGCTTTACAACATGGCATCTTCAAATTTCAAATTCGACGTTTCGTGATCGAGCTACTATCATCAACTTCATTTTTTCAAATACGGACCTGGATTTTTTATGTCATTTTTAGAAAGCGCACTTTATGCTTCTTTCAACGATATACCTCTTAAGTATGATTGGCCGACGTTTCTGCTCGAAAAAGTGATCATCAGAGATTTTTACCAAAATTTTACCTTGACTAGGACCTGGAATTCGTCATTTATAATAAAGGCGGTCTAACAAGTACTATTTTCCTTCATTATTTAGAACAAAATTAACAAAACAATTTTGAATGAACACTTAAACTTATCTAATTGTGAACAATGATTAAAATAATTACTTAAAAACTAATTACGTACAGGGTGTCCCATTTAAGATGGTATTGGGGGTTATCTGCTAAACTCGTAGAGGTGGATTTTTTTTGATTTCACATTTCTAGGCCAATTTATTATGAAGGATCGAATGCCGCAAACCGCAAGTCTCTATCTTGTACCGTTTCGAAGATACAGGGTGAAACTTGAAATTTTCACTTTTAGAGGGTAGTCATTATCTAGCGTAAAAAAGAAGATATCAGAAAGATGAAAATTGTATCTGACGCAGTTTTTTCCATAGATTTCATTGGCGTAATGCAATTTTTTTTCCGAGGTACCGTTTAAGAGATATGACACAAACTTCATCTTTTTTAAATGGGACACCCTGTAAATTTTTATAGTTTAAGAATATGCATAAAATTACCTTTTCAATGATATATAGTTTGTCTATATTCTGTTGTAATTTGCTAATATTATTATGGTATTTATAACTTTGCATAAAAAAAAGTCTTACAAATCACATTGAATATTTGGTTTTATTTTTTGGTGTGAAGTTTTTCACAAAACCTATAATTTTTTGATATGGGACACCCTGTAAAATGATAGTTTATTAAATGACGTATTTTTTCCCATTTTAACGATATGTATTACACTTTTAAGTTATAATTCTCCATTAACTTCAAGAAGAAATAGTTTCTGATTGTAAGGAAAATTGATGTTATTTCGGATTAACCGGTACCTACCTACAGCAAAAATCATGGAAGAGATAATCAAATATCTCACTAATGCTCGGTAACTGAATTTAATAGTCTACGCCCAGTTTATTATTCTGAGAATTTCATACATCTGTCAAAACTGGTATTCCAACTATAAATTGACATGTTTTGATTGTTGATTTGAACCAATCAGATTGTAATTACGCGATAATTTGCACTAGTGCAAATTATCAGATAATTGCATACTAACTAGTGCGAAAACTGGTGTTTTGACATTTTTTGACAAAAAATTTAAATTTTTGATTTATGAAATTCTCTCATTAAATACAACTCGTGCAATGGAAATATATTTATAATTTTCGACAAATTTGCACTCATGCGTTTTTAACTGAAAAAGGCACTCGTGCACTACGTGCACTCGTGCTCTTTTTCAAATCAATTTGCAGGTGCGATAGAGGATCTTCCAACAAGTTGATTTTGTCACACCAAACCTCTCATCAATAGATCTAAAAAAATGTTTCAAAATTCTTTTTGGAATTCTCACTCCTCACTATAACGTACCGTAAACTTTCCATATTTGCCAGATACCAAATGGCGATCATAAGCTCATTATTCGAGGCAGTTTTCGAAAACCTTACATGAACATTTACATGCAGGTGATTGCATTTTCTCAGCAAATCTTCAAAGCTGCTAGCCGTTATTCTGAAATTCTGCTGCAACTGTTTATCAGACATAAATGGAACAGTGAGTTCGGCGTAGTCATCCACTCTTTCTAAAACTTCCTCTTCTTCAGATGAACTATCAAATATAAGAAAAAATTCGCAAATTTGACGACCACTAGTTTCTGCTCCATCACAATTCACAACAAATAAGGCGCAAACAGAAGACAAATAGGTTCAAAAACCACAAACACAAAATACTTGAATTAGAAATTGCAGTTAAATTTTATTTATTTCGCTTCTTGGTTGGAACAATCAACGGTTGGAATATTTGAAAATTTGAATTTTAAAAAAATGTCAGAGAGAAGATCTTTGCGCAAGCGCTCGCGGGCCGCGGCTCGCCTTGCTCCTGATGCGTTCGACTTAACCATTTTACTCTTTTCACTCTGTGATCACGTGACTATGAAACCGCTCTTTATCCGCTCCAACTCCGTTTTGCCAAGCCGAACTCACCTATAGATGTCTGTACCAGTACCAGTAATGTCTGTTTTTTTTAAAAGATAAAAGTCAAAATGACATTATATGTTGGCAATACAATGTAAAATTGTCAATAGTTGTATTCCTTTCAAGAGCTTGAAACACTAGAGCTACTCGCTCCGGTGTTAGTCGACCCCGATTTGAAAGGAACAGATGCGCTGGCTTTCATGCATTTAAATGGTTTGAGTCGGGCTTCAGCACTCAGGTGCAACAAACACTTTTCGAAAGGAATGAGCGCGTGAAGCTCCGGAGCTGTTCCGGGGCTCCTCCTAGGTGTGAAAGGAATACAACTAATGCTTTCAAATTTTTTATGTAGAAATGGCTTGTGTTGCCAACATAGTTAAAGTGCGTTTTTTTTTTAAAGATAATTCCCCAAGTCAAAAATTTAGTTTTTTTTATTGATAACCTATTTCACTTATTTAAAGTACTCCTCAGCGTGTTTAAATCCAACATTCAAAAACGCGCGTGTTTTAAAGTTACCAATCAATCAACATCAACAACCAACCTATTTTTTTATGCCTATAAATACAACTAGGTACCAGATTCAACAATTGATTATCAATTTTTTTAAAATTAAATGGGGTTTGGGTTGGGTGGGCCACTTAACCATTTGCCCGGTGGGCCGAATGATCCCCAGTCCGACACTGAATAGATTTAGGAATATATAAGAAGGCCGGCATTGGTTTGTAAGTTAAGTTTCAGTTTGACTGTGATGCGATTTAAATAGTGATTATTGCGAGTTGTAAGAGTTTAATTGTTGACTTAGTTATTAAAGTAATTAGTGTCAGAGTGTATTGTTAAGTGGAATAAATTATTGCTGTGTTAATTGGACTTTGATTTTTGGAATAAACGAAACGAACCCAAGATTTCTGTCAGGCAACAAGCCGTGACAATTGGTGCCAGAAGTGAGACATAAAGGACTGCAGAGTGAAATCCAATTACGGAAGTGCGGGGACACTAGTGTAGTGTAAAAACTGAACACTAAGTGAACACTGGGACAGTTAGTCAGTGCATCAAAATCGATGTTCAAGAAGTTAAAGACGATGTTAGAGAAGTTAAAAACGACGTTCAGGGAGTAAAAGCTGAGGTCACGGCCGATGTTCAGCAATTAAGACAAGAAGTGGAGGACCAAGTTCAAGCACTAGAAGATAAGGTGCGTAAATTTTGACGGTTCTACGTCCTGGACCATGTATATTCGACAATTTGAAGCTGCTGCAAACACGGATGGAATGATCAAGAAAAAGCTACAGCACTGATAGTGGCGCTACGAGGACCTGCCTTAGACCTTCTTCAGTCCATTCCTTCAGTCTACCAACAGAATTACCAGCATCTAAGTCAAACTTTAGAATTGCTCTTCGGAGACCATTACAGATAAGAAGTATTCAGAACTCAAGTTAAAGCAAGAGTTCAAAAACCCGGCGAGAGTCTACAAGAATTCGAATCGGAAGTTAAAAGGCTAATGAGTTTGGCGTTTCCTGCAGCTGGGGAAGACATGCAGGAATGGATGGCAGTATCTGCGTTTATTGATGGTCTCAGAGATTCGAAAATCCAGGAAAACCTAAGAATGTCTAAGTTCAGACAAAGTAGCGAAGCCCTTGTCCGAGCATTAGAACTGGAAGCAATCTTTGGTGCCTCACGACCCAGAATACGTGCAGTATCCATTGAAGACCCAAAAGATAAACAGTTGTCAAAGGAGGATGGTAGCTTCGAGACTGTAATGAGTAATTCCATGGAGAGAATGGAGAAACTGTTACTAGAAGATATAAAAATGGGAAACGATTCCAGACAAACAGCAACCCCGAGAAATCGAATAGAGTGCTACCGGTGCCATAAGCGTGAGCATATTCAACGAGATTGTAGAGTAAGGATGTCCTCTCCATCAGGGGATCGTTTCCAACGCTTTTCGAGATCAAGAGACGCCAGCCCTAATAACAGACAGGGAAACGAGAACTAACCAGTATGGAGGGGCGGATGCTGGTTAGTAATGACGAAGCCCCCAGGGTTGTTTACATAAAATCATTGGGCAGTCATTATAGAGGATTAAAATTCGAAGGACAAATCAATGGAGAATTAAAAACCATCACTTTTGATACGGGTGCTGAAGTTTCCATAATTAGAAGAACATTAGTCAAGTCTCGGGCAATCCAACCGCTCACTAGAAACCTGTCACTACAAACAGTCACGGGCGAATCTGCACCAGTTCAAGGAGAACCTATGGTTGAGCTCACTTTTGGATCTACCACCTTCAGGCACAGAACATTAGTCGCCGATATAGAAGATGATGTTATTTTGGGAATGGATTTGATCGTCCAACATGGTTTTTCTTTTGATCCTTCCATGAACATCCTTAAATTTGGTAATGAAGAAATTGTCCTAACAACATAAGAGGAATTCCAAGCCTTTAAGATCCTGGGTACAACCCCAGTGAGGATTCCTGGAAGTACTGAGAAGATCATTTGCGGAAAATTAGAAACAAACCCTGGGTGCTGCGTTGGACTAACACGTAATTTTATTGGAGATAAACCAGAAAGATTTCTTGTTGGAAAGACTCTAGTAAGAACAAATGGAGACATTATGATAAGAATTGCCAATGTTTCTTCCGAAACAATAAGAATAAAAGAAGGAGACATTATTGGCACTTTTGAACCAGTTAAGCAAATATCGAACTGTGTCCTTCCAGATAAGCGACATTCTGTGAAATCCAAATTGGATGCAGACTTTGGCGAAATCATGGAAACATCTCGATCCAGATAGACTTCAAGAAGCCACAGATTTCATTTTGAAAGAAGCAGACGTATTTGTGATGGACAATCAAACCGGACGGACCAGCTTAATTCAACACAAAATTGATACTGGATTGGCACACCAAATTAGACAAACACCACGACGTATGCCAGTAGCTAAGCAACAGGAAGTGGAAGAGGGAATCATTGAAGAGTCAAATAGTCCATGGTCTGCGCCAGTAGTATTGGTTACAAAGAAAGATGGGAGTCTTAGATTTTGTGTGGACTACCGGAAGCTTAATGACGTCACCAAGAAGGACAGCTTCCCTATCCTGAGAATAGACGATACATTAACAACTCTATCGGGCTCCAAATGGTTTTCCACCTTGGATCTCAAAAGTGGATACTGGCAAGTGGCAATACATGACGATGACAAAGAGAAAACTGCCTTCAGTACCGAAAGCGGGCTATACCAGTTTAATGTAATGCCTTTCGGATTGTGTAATGCTCCAGCTATGTTTGAGCGACTGATGCAGCTTGTGTTGCGAGGCCTTACATGGAGAACTTGCCTGGTATATTTGGATGACGTCATGATCATGGGAAATTCGTTCCAAGAACATCTCAATAACCTGAAAGAAGTTTTTGACCGCTTAGGTCACGTGGTATCTGAAGATGGCATACAAGTTATGGAAGGAAAAATAGATGCTGTCAGGGACTGGCCAAAACCACGCGACAAACATGAACTAAGGAGTTTTCTGGGATTATGTTCTTATTATCGAAGATTTGTTGAAGGATTCGCCAATCATCGATTAACAGAAGAAAAATCAACATTCAATTGGACCCAAGAATGCGATTCCGCATTTAGAAAATTGGAAGGAGTATTATGTACGAGCCCAGTGTTGTCCTATCCTGATCAGAAAGGCATGTTGATTTTGGACAAAATGCAAGTAACACTAGTGTTGGAGCTGTCCTTTCACAAATCCAAAATTCACAAGAACGTGGAGTACTACAGTAGAACCTTATCAAAGCCGGAACGAAATTATTGTGTCACCAGAACAGAGTTGCTTGCCATAGTAAAAGTAGTCGACCATTTTCATAAGTATCTCTATGGATGCAAGTTTCTAATTCGGACAGATCACGCAGCTCTAAAATGGCTTTTAGAAATGAAAACTCCTGAAGGACAGCTTGCTAGATGGATTGAGAAATTGCAGCAATACGATTTCCAAATTAACCATCGACCTGGAAACCTGCATAAAAATGCTGTCGCTCTGTCTAGACGGCCATGTAAAGAAGATTGCAAGCATTGTCAAAGAATCGATATACATGAGAAAAACACTAGTCCAGCTGTAAGAAGAACGAGCCTGATCGTCGATGACCAGGACATCGGGCAAATTCTACATCTTAAAGAAAATGATGAATGTAGGCCAGAATGGAGGGAAGTGTCAAACAAGAGCTTGATTTACAAAGCGTTGTGGGCCCAGTGGAACTCTCTGGCCGTAGAAAATGATTTGCTCAAAAGTGTTTGGGAAAGTGCCGATGGGAAATCCACTAAGAGCCAACTGGTTATCCCAAAAGACCGAGTGGAAGATGTATTAAAAGAAATACACGATGGAACTTCAGGGGCACATTTCGGAGTTAACAAGACTTTGGATAAAATTCGGGAACGTTTTTACTGGGTTCACTACCATGAAGACGTTAAAAGCTGGTGCCGAAAATGCGACATCTGTGCTACCAGTAAAGGCCCTAAACTAAGATCTCGGGGGCCCATGAAACAGTACAACGTCGGTCTTCCATTTGAAAGAATAGCGATAGATGTAGCCGGACCGTTCCCAGAGTCAGAGCGTGGTAACAAATACATCTTAGTTATCATGGATTACTTCAGTAAATGGCCAGAAGTTTTCGCTATTCCCAATCAAGAAGCCATCACTGTTGCTCCGGTGCTAGTGGACGAAGTTTTTAGTCGTCATGGAGTGCCACTCGAGTTACATTCAGATCAAGGACGAAATTTCGAATCTGCCATTTGTGAGATCATGGGAATCCGTAAGACCAGGACAACACCTTTACATCCACAGTCTGATGGCATGGTAGAACGATTTAATAAGACCATAGAGGAACACCTGACAAAAGTGGTCGCAAGGAACCAGCGAGATTGGGACAAGCATTTGCTACTATTTTTAATGGCTTACAGAGCAGCTGTTCATGATTCAACAGGTGAAAGTCCGGCTAGAATCGTTTTTGGAAGGGAACTCAGGTTACCTTGCGATCTGATGTTTGGAGTACCCGAAGAGGAGCGAAAAGAAATTCGAGATTATGCCGACGAAGTAAGGGCACGAACTGGAAATACACGAACTTACTCGGGAACACATTCAGCTAGCAGTGACCGAATGAAAACCAGATACGACTTGAAAGCCAATTCGGCCGGATTTCAAGAAGGTGATTTAGTGTGGTTGTATAATCCAGCGAGAAAGAAAGGAGTGTCGCCGAAGTTATCTTCAGCATGGGAAGGACCCTACAAAGTAATCAAGAGGATCAATGATTTGGTTTATCGAGTTCAACGCAACACCAGGAGTAAGATGAAAGTTGTACATCTGGACAGGTTAACGAAATATCATAGGCGTGAAGTTGATCGGAACGATCAACCTTAAGAGGAGGGCAATGTGGCGTTCGCCAGGCTGTCAAGAATCTTTGGCATTCCCTCTTGAATATACTAGCGAATTATTCTAGTTTAATAGGGTAGATAAGATTTTCGTGTGTATTCTAGATTTTACAGGAATAGATTTAGGAATATATAAGAAGGCCGGCCTTGGTTTGTAAGCTAAGTTTCAGTTTGACTGTGATACGATTTAAATAGTGATTATTGCGAGTTGTAAGAGTTTAATTGTTGAGTTAGCTATTAAAGTAATTAGTGACAGAGTGTATTGTTTAGTGGAATAAATTATTGCTGTGTTAATTGGACTTTGATTTTTGGAATAAACGAAACGAACCCAAGATTTCTGTCAGGCAACCCAAAGCCGTGACAATATTTAGATGTTATATTTATTCATAACTTTCTTATTCTTACAGCTGACATAAAATTTCGTGTATGTTTTTAAAGTATTTTAATTCGAAAACGCTCCCATAAAAGATGAGAAAGTCCTATTTGGTCGTCAGTAAAGTTGATTATTTTGGGCCAGTGAAAAACGAAAATAAATGACACTAAAAATTGTAATAGTTGTATATAAAACATATTCAAAAGTGTCATGGCTCCGTTAATAGGCGTCATGGCATTCTAAAATAAAGGTAAAAAAATAGAGAACAATATTTTTTAGATGTTTGCCGAAAATTCAAAGAACTACAAGCAAATTAAATAAGTATTGAACCCATAAGTAAAATCACATATCAAAATTATTTTCAGTTGTTTCAGAAACTCGTTTGGTTGGCATCCCAACCACTGACATAGAAGACCTGAAACACTCTATAGCAATTAGATGCGCCGTGAGCGCGAATCCTAAACCTTCGGTTGTATGGAGACGAGAAGGCCAAAATCAACCAGCGAGTTTGCAAGAGCTTTTGCAATTCAGTCCGGCCATCAGACAGCACTTTGGATTGTACACCTGCCATGCCAGGAATAAAGCCGGTGATTCCGTACCGATACGAGTCCAGATTGATGTTAAATGTGAGTAGGATCATAACTGAGAAAAAAGTTAAGGCCATTTTAAACGATAAGTAGAGCATTGTGAAGTGCCCTCTAGCGGCCATAGTGAAAAGGTGTCCATATTTAGGTTTCGCGTCCCAAAAAACCCCCGGGTACCAATTTTTAAAGTAATACGTTGAAAAATGTTCATGAATTTTGAAAAATTTAAATATTATTTTTTAAATTTACCACCCTGTATCTGGAAACGGAGCAATTTTGGACTGAGGTAGGTTGCTTTAAATCGACTTATTTTAACCTCAGGAATATGGGCTAAGATTTTGTACAGAGCTTTCAGAGACACCCTGTATATATCTATATCTTTTTTTGTGAAGTTTCAATATTATGTTAAAGCCAAAATGTGGCAGGTTTTACTATTATTTAGCTACTAGCGGTCCCGTGGAAGTTATTGCATGTTTTTCGCTTCTGTTGCACAATAACTTAGCCCTCCTTTTCACTCTTGTACCTTCAAGGCTCATCATCAAATTGTACTGATTTTCCATGAAATTACACAATTTTTATCTCCAATAGCATTTTGTGACATGAAAGCTGGACAGAACGTAATAAATTGCTCATATAGTGCTCCCTTTTCTACTGGAATATGTTAGGCTGGTATTTATTCTCTCCTCTATTTTTCTCAAAGCAACGTTAACGTATCGAACCTGCCTGGCATTGATAAATGTAAACTTTAGCTATTATTATAATTATTATTAATAGTACATTGTAAAGAGCAGAAAAAGTTCAACATTCTCGTAGGACCGTAGGCAAGGCGCAAGCCATGACTGGCAATACGGAGGCCTGGAATTAAAACATTGAAATTGCATTATTAATTTTTTGTCATACCAATACATTATTGTGTTTTTATACCTTAGATACCATCTACATAATTCATTACTTTATGCCCTTGCGGGCATAAAGTACACATTATGGCCCGCGCGGGCATAAGGACGCAAAAAACAGTTTCCAATTAACTTATTCTTTATCAACAAAATATAAATTTACGCTGATAAACATATTATTTTTGTCAAAAAATTATGATGTTTGCACATTGATGACAATTTGCGAAGTGACACTTTTTTTCCAGGTATTTATTATTCACAACCAACTGGTATGACATAAAAGTTTGTATGCACCACGGGTACTAATAGATATATATACCCTCGGGCGACTTACGAACCCTCGGGCCAGAGGCCCTCGGCTTTGTAAGACTGTCGCCCTCAGGGCATAATCATCTACTTAGTACCCTTGATACATAAATAACTATTATTTCCTACTGAACTATTATAACCATATAATACCTTGGTTACGATAATCAGAAACAGGGTCTTAACTCCCAAGGGAAATAAGGATTTCATAACTCCCGCTTTTACCTTGAATAGGTGAAATTTTGACAAAAAATAGAAATTTTGGTTAATGGTTTATTCCTTTATAAAAATTGACAAAATACAGTAAATTCAGTAGGAAATAAAATTATCTGTGTACCACGTGAATTATCAGGTGTTAATACCTACGGGCAATTGGTATCCCTCGTGCCGAAGGCCCTCGGGACACAAACTTTGCCCTGGAGTATTAACACCCTCATAATTCCCTTGACACATAATAGTTATTTATGTATCAAGGGTACTAAGTAGATGATTATGCCCTGAGGGCGACAGCCTTACAAAGCCGAGGGCCTCTGGCCCGAGGGTTCGTAAGTCGCCCGAGGGTATATATCTATTAGTACCCGTGGTGCATATAAACTTTTATGTCATACCAGGGGGACTTTATTTGAAATCGATGCAACTTTGCGTACACGCAAACGACGTCATTTGCGGCGTAATAGGCATGCTAACAGTAATTGAAAATCACTTAAATTGTGTTTTCACTTGATGAAACTTGACTCATGGAATACGAAACACGCATTTATTTTTTTATTAGGAGCCAGATTGATGATTATTTTGATAAAATAAAACTGCAAAATACGAAGGTCCGCCATATTATGTTAAACGCCAATCAGAACGGATGACGTCACTTTTGAGTAAATCAGTTAACAAACGACTGGTTCCGTGATTTTCTTGCGATTTAATTTGCGACTCAATTTTGTTTATACCGTGCGTTCTTTATACCAAATATTGAATCAAAAGTGAAATAACGCGAGTCATGGAACAAAGATTAAGCAGAAAAGAATCAAGAAATGGTAAAACTTCTATCTAAGTAAGATTGTTTTAATATTTTTAGACCTCAAACAAGATACATACTATTTTAAAATCTACGAAGTAAATTAAATACTTGCGTTGAAAGGATTTTCACAAAAATAAAGGTAAGTTCTAGGCAATATTGCTGTTGAATCTCGCGTTGCAAGTTTAAGCCACTTATCCCTTATGGTTTTATTGTGTGGAACTAAGGCAAATAACTTTCCAGGAGTTTTTAATGATGTGTTATCACACTGAGAAACCGCACACCACTTGTACATTTTGGAATTCATATTTAATTACACAAAATATCTAAATTATTCAAATTTTCAATGAGCGTTTAGGTTTTGTTTACTCAAACGTGACGTCACGAATGACGCCATGACACTGAGAAGCGTTTTGGCGCGAATTTTGAATATAAAAACTAAAATGTAATTTTTTCTACTAAAATCTTTATTATCTGCAGAAATATGTTATTCATTGTGAATAATTTTTCAAAATTTGTCATCATGCCTATTGTCAACCTGATGTTTAGAATGGTACATTATGCCCGCGCGGGCCAGAATGTGTACTTTATGCCCGCACGGGCATAAAGTGATGAATTATATAGATGGTATCTAAGGTATAAAAAGACAATAATGTACTGGTATGACATAAATAACTATTATTCACAAATGGATTAAGAATGCCATAAAATATTTTATAATGTACCTATTGAAATTCTTAAAATTAAAATTGTATTCGAATAAAATTTATGCTCATCATTATTTTAATTTACTGAAAGGAAATGAGATTTCTGTCAATACAATAAAGAATGTCTCCTGACGGTTAACTCTCGTTCCCTGGCAACAACTAGGTGATACAAAATATTGCCGTTTTCTATCTATTTTCGAAACAGTCTATTACCTCGGCTATATAGAACTTACCTTCCCAATTATTAAATTAGTCGAAACTAAACTTTTCAATAATTCTATCAACCTAATCATGGCGGATAAAGTTATCCCCACAAAAATTAAATGTACCACTTTGGTACAAATTTCATAACATTTCAATAACATGAGCATCTTTTGCAATACTTGATACGTAAGTTTCGCTATGGAGATTCATGATACAAGTGAAATTTTGGATATAATATCACAGCTGGTCTTGAAGTATAGATTCATTGAATCCCTTACGCCGATTTTGCGCGGAATTAGCCGGAGATTATCATTTATTAGAGCCGGTCCGAGGCGGAATTAATGAGCGGGACGCCCGCGTCTCCGGAGCTGAAATATGATTCTTTAATCAGCACAAAGCCACTTTTATAACTTTGAGCAATTTATTACGCTTTGCCCCCGTTTGAAGCTGACAGGAAGAAAATGAACTAAACAGCCATAATTATTAGTTGTCTGAAAACTACGAATCTCTAAAGTTTGAATTATACATCGCAAACCTGTATCAAAAAGCAGTTTTTAAGTGGCCATCCGTTTTCTGAATGCTGTCTAACCGTCTAATTTACTCTCCAGCTCATCCGAAAGTGATTAGCGTTGGACGCGAACGCGTCAAAACCTCCACCCTATTCGCCCCTGTAACTTTCGAATGTCTGGGCGAAGGCAACCCACCGCCGACCTACCAGTGGATCCAGACAAAAACGTCGCAACAATCCGATAGCGTCATAGAGCGCGGCAGAGAGGCCAAGCTACACATCAGAAACGTCACTTACGAGTATCAGGGAGAATTGAAGTGCAAGGTTACGAATGTAATTAAAGGAGAGGAACAGAGTGATATCAGTGAGCACATTATGCTTCAAGTATATGGTAAGTGTGATTTGATTTTCAGAGATACGAGTTTAGAATAGTCTTTATAAAAGGATATAATATATTGTCGATGTAGTAGGTGAAAAACATACTGTAGTCCAGTGTATGCATAATAAACTGGGTCTAGACTCTAGCTAGAAATTACGGACGCTGCTTCACAAGAGCATACTAAGGTATTTCCTGCACTGCTCCCTCTAATGTGGTTCCTGTGTGAATCCAGTTGAAGCAAGCAGCAATACAATTTTTATTAGTTTGAGTCAGTCGATCGTGATCTGATTTTAGTCACAGCCAAAGCAATATTTGCGAGAACGAAAATATTTAACATTGTGCAGAATGTCTGTTTCTCAGCTAGTAAGCCGACCACCTATAGTATTCCATACTGTAATATTATGTATATTTCTTTTGGTAAGGCACCGGTCTCCTACTTCAACTTCCCGGTTCTGATTTATGCCTTTTCGCACAAGAGATAGTTCAATGCACCCCCTTTAACTCTAATATCAGCACTAAACTTTTCTCATACAGGAATTCAGTTTGAAGACAGCGTTTTGTGCCCTTTTTGCAAACTCGATTCGTAAAGTCGGATTTCTCCCCTGAAGAAAAGTTTTCGCACGTAATTTATGCCCTTGAAGAACATAAAATCCTATGACTTTTACAAGGAAATAAAACTGAATAAAAGTCATTTATTGTACATTAACTCTAATTCTGTTCTGCCCACCTAGGAAATTTAAGACCGTAAAAGTCAATTAAGGGCTGTATATAAGCACTCGAAGGGCCATTAAGTTGAAATAAGGAAAGTAATTATCGGCCACTACCAAAAAAAATTACCCTCTATTAAAAGCTTGATTGTGAATTACGCGCCAGTAATTATCTTATCACACACAATCGCTAATTTTGTTAATTTTAATAATGGGGCCTCATACAATGAGTAACAGATAGCATGATGGCGCCTCCAGGATCAAAATATTCCGGAGGTAAAATACCCGACCACTCGGATCTCCGGGCGTCGGGTGATCCTGGGGGTCCTTCATGCAAAGATATAAAGAGAAGATCAAAAACTCAACTCAGAATTGATTTTAGCAATATTAGAGGAATACGTACAAATATGAATTCAGTTCACCAACATCTTGAAGAACAAAGACCTGACATCCTTCTTCTCACTGAAACTAAAATCAGTTCTGCAACACCTATTGTGAACTATATTTATCCCGGCTATGACCTACACCACCGATTTCGACATAATTTTGGGATCTGTGTGTACATTAAAAATGACCTTTCATGTCATCGAGAGGAGAAGCTAGAACCAGCGAACCTTGATATCATATGGCTAAAATTCACCTCAAAGTCATCGACCAAGTTTATCTGCTGCCTCTACCGACCGCCATCTAACACCGAGTACCAAAACTTTTTCGCGACATTATCCGAAAGCTGTGATAGTATACACTCAAACTATCCACAGGCGGAAATTGTCTTTTTAGGCGATTTCAACGTCCACAATATACCCTGGCTGAAACACCACAACAAAACAGATAACGAAGGCAGAGAAGCAGAAGCTTTTGCCATAAGTTGTGGTCTAACGCAGCTTGTCGATGAACCTACCCGTATCGCAGAAAGGGGCGAATTTGCAGCGCTTTTAGACTTGTTCCTAACCACAAATCCTGACTCGTACACAATTCAAGTAGATGCTCCACTTGGTTCGTCCGATCATAAACTTATAATAACAAATTGCGAAATGCTCATCCCACCAAGCCAACAACCACTTCCTCGTAAAATGTGGCACTATAAATCGGCAAAATGGAATGACCTAAAACAGTTTTACATGGATTTTCCATGGCAAGAGGTTTGCTTTAAAACAGCTGATCCCACTATTTGCTGTAATGAAATAACACAAGTAATCTTATCTGGAATGGATGCATATATCCCACATACAACTAAACGTAGAGCTAATGCAAAACCTTGGTTCAACAGCCAGTGTCAAACGGCTGTACAGAAAAAACACAGAGCATATAACCTTTGGAAACGACAACAAACCGCTCAAAACCACACAGAATTTATAGAAGCCAGAAATAGTTGCAAAATTACTATTGACTCCGCTAAAGAAACATACAATCAAAGAATAAAAAACAGGTTGCTGAATTGTCCAAGTAGTTCTAGGTCCTTTTGGTCTCTTGCAAAAGCTGTTGGATTTAACTTCACCAAGTCATCCATACCACCACTTACAGATAAAAATAATCACTTAGCCACAACATCAGAGGAAAAAGCCAATATGCTGGCCCAAATGTTTTCCTCCAACTCCAACCTAACAGTGCCAAACGGAAAAACTCCACCGTTCATTGAAAGGGTTTCCCATAGTATGCCAGAGGTACCCTTTTGTCACAGAGAAATACGAAAATCCCTTAAAAAGCTAGATACAAACAAAGCAATGGGTCCGGATGGCATTCCCGCAATAGTACTCAAAAATTGCGCCAACGAACTCACCCCAACTTTCACAAAATTATTCAATTTGTCTTACAGGCAAGGAGTATATCCATCATCATGGAAGTCTGCCGCAGTACAACCCATTCCAAACAATCACCTAACCAAGTACTTGGAAAAGTACAAAATTATCAACGATAAGCAATACGGATTTCGAAAATATAGGTCAACTGGCGATTTACTTACATACGTCACTCACTTATGGCAAACAGCGATTGAGTTGCGGGGTGAAACAACAGCGATTGAGTTGCGGGGTGAAACAAGAACAATTGCTTTAGATATATCTAAAGCATTCGACAAAGTTTGGCATGAAAATCTGCTCAACAAGCTCAAAGCAATGGGATTATCGCCGAAACTTTGCACTTGGTTTGAAAGTTACCTAAAGGACAGATCCATTTATGTTGCACTGGATGGCCAGAACTCCAACTCTTACCAAATAAATGCTGGTGTGCCACAGGGAGCAATCCTTTCGCCAACTCTTTTTCTGATTTACATAAATGACCTCATAGATAAAACAGTAAATCCACTTTATTGCTTTGCAGACGATGGCAATGTAGTCTCCTCACTCATACCACCCACAGGTCTTTCCGCACGTGAATTCCATCATCTTAGACTAACTCAAATATCGCAGATAAATAACGACCTGGAGATAATAGAGGACTGGGGTAACAAAAACCTTGTACAGTTCAACGTGCAGAAAACCCAAGCAGCTCTGTTTTCAAAAAAGACCAGCACCGGTGAGCCAAACATCATGCTATCTGGAAGTGCTGTCACATTACAGAGTCAGTTGAACATCTTGGGGGTTACTGCAGAGACCAACATGTCTTGGCACAGTCACGTGGCAGATATTGCTAAAAGGGCGTCCCAAAAGCTGGGGGTACTATTTCGTACAAGACATCTGTACACACCAAGCCAATTGCTGACACTCTACAAAGCCCAGATTCGACCAACTATGGAGTACTGCTCACATATATGGAGTGCAGCACCCAAACATACCTTAATGCTTTTGAACACCGTGCAAAAACGAGCTATCAAGCTGATCAATGACCCCGCACTTACTCGTAACTTGGATGGTCTCGAACATGGCAGATCTGTGGGCGATTTATCTCTCTTCTACAGGTACTATCACGGAAAATGCTCTGAAGAGTTGGCACGTATGATTCCACCGAGAGTAGCGCCTACCAGGCGAACCCGTCAAACAGACGGTAACCATGAATTTACTGTCAAACTAGAGGCACCAAGAACCTCATTATATCAGAATTCATATCTCTGGAGAACAGCATCGCTGTGGAATAAACTCCCTGCGACGGTTTTCCCTGCAGGTTACAACCTGAACCGTTTCAAGACCAACATACACCGACATTTCCGCGCATTTACCGCTTCTCGAGCGTGATAGGACATTTCCTTGCGAGTGCGCAATCCGTAAAAAAAAAAAAAAAAATCACGCTTGACCAATACATTTATTAGGCCTGGAGATCTCACTAGTTCTCACTAGTTTAAATAATTTCATGTGGCCTAAAGGGTACGATTGGAAATGTGAATTTGAGGTTGATTTCATTTTTGTTTTGTGATATTTTCTTCGTCAAATTTACGTCCACTTCATTTTGGTTATGAAAGTTCATACATCTTTCACTGAGGTAACTGGAATTAGGTTTCATAGGCGATTATAAGTCTCATGATAACGACTGAATATGACCAGAGTTCACTCACTACCTCAAAAGCTCTGAGTAGCGAGATCTGCAGCAATATAATCGTTATGAAAGTTACCAACACAATAATTTCTATTCACATTGGTAAACCACCAACTGCAGTTCTTTGTGTGCCGACAGATCCAAGACAGTATTTAATCAACCTATAAAAACTACAATTTCAGGTTTACTTACCGTAAAACCCTATAACATTGAACACATTTTGGCTTTCGTCGTTGGCAGATTCTCAACAACATACAATATAGAAATAATATTGTAGGCATATTAGGGGGACCAATAATATCTTTTATTTTCAACCACATATGTAATGTTGACATTGCAGGTTTTTCAAAATCTTGAAAGTGTCACATTTCTGGACTTTGACATTTATCGGGACGGTAATGCATATGCCTGCCTAGGACGGAAAAGCATTTTCCGTCCGGGACGGCAAATGCTTTTCCGTCCCCATTTCCCTGCTCGTTCCAAATTGATAATTTTCATACAGCTCTCACATATAATAATAAAACCACATGTATTACATGGAACTAATTAAATCTATTCACTTATTTACATTAATTGTTAAATTAGCATTGTTGTTTATAATGGAAATCTTGAGACCATCCTGTTGGAATTGTGTTTCGTTTGGAACTATTATCTCTTGCGCTTGCGGATGAGTTTCCGCATGTGATGTACTTGTGGATGCACTGGACAACTGAATACCTTTGGAAGTAGAGGATAGCATCAGAGCAGTCTTACTTTTGTTCTCCAAAGATGCCTCTATGTAGCCTTCAGCAACCGTGCTCGATTTCCACCCTCCCAGTCTTTTGAGTTGCAATAGATCGGCCCCGTTGTCAACCAATAAGGTTGCGGAAGTACGACGAAAAGCATGCCCTGTAAAAGTTTCAATTTTTGGAAGCTTCAAAAAAGCAGCTATTTTATGTGGAAATTTTGAGATTGAATGATAGCCAATTGCTTGGTTATGTAATTTCCCATTTCGCCATTGAACAAATAACCTGTCATTTTTCAAATTTTTCCGCAAAGTGAGGTATTTGTGGAAAATAGCAACCCAATCTGGATCGCTTATGATAAACGATCGACTTGTGTAAGTTTTTGTGTGTGGAATTTCTATAGCGATCTTTCCTTCCAAAACGTTGACGTGCTCCATTTTCATCTTGACTAGTTCATCGCTCCTACATGCACCCGACACACCAACAATTAGCGCTACCTGAAACCAGATAAAAATAAAATGGGTAACCTAGCTATAGCATACAGAAAATCATTTTGATTTTCGCATTTTTATCTTCTTTGTATATTTTTTGAAAACCTACCTTGATGCTAATGAATTCTTCAGCTGCCTTCGTGAGGAACTCGTTAATGTTTTCTCTGGAAAAAACGCTCGACTTTTTCGGCTGAAAGCCCAGATTTTGCCGCTTCAAAAAAGCTATAAGTTTTGCGTAATTGGAGATATCAACTTTCTCTTTCAATTTAATCATGGTTTTCAACATACTGTAAGTCGACCATAAAGTCGAAGGCTTCTTTTCCTTAGATAATTCGCCAAAATACGCCAACAAAACGGTCTCCGAGGCAGTATTTCTCGTTCCTTTCTGGCTACACCATGCTTCGAATATTTGAAAAGCCTTTTCGTACCGAAATTTGCTTTTTGCTGGAAGCAAACTCTCTCCAATCCTGTCTGCTGCTTCTTTTAATTCAGGTGGGGTACAATCCATCGCTTCATCTTCACTTTCCGAAATCATTTCTTTGGGGAGAACGGGGAGAAATCTAGTGAAAATCTATTATTTCCGCAAAAATACTGAGCGAAAACTACCGTCGTTAAGGCGTTGTTGATCTTATCTATGGTTGTTGATTTTGCGGTTTCCTGTGGTTTCGTCTTTTGTTTTGGCCTTTACAGGGCCTTTGAGATCGTCAAAATTGATGACATTGACAAAAAAAGTGAAATATTTTTTTCTAAGGCCAGTTTTACACTATATGAAAATTTCGTATAACAGAATCTTTAGTTTTTGCATCAGAAAATTAAGGGTTGAAAATAAAAAAGTATACAAACCTCGACGGAAAACTTCATTTCTGTCTCGAGGTTGAGTTTATCTCGACGCTTCGCGTCTCGATAAACTATAATAACCTCTCGACCAGCAATGAAGTATTTTCCGTCTCGGATTGTAATATACTATTATTTTCAACCACATATGTAATGTTGACATTGCAGGTTTTTCAAAATCTTGAAAGTGTCACATTTCTGGACTTTGACATTTATCGGGACGGTAATGCATATGCCTGCCTAGGACGGAAAAGCATTTTCCGTCCGGGACGGCAAATGCTTTTCCGTCCCCATTTCCCTGCTCGTTCCAAATTGATAATTTTCATACAGCTCTCACATATAATAATAAAACCACATGTATTACATGGAACTAATTAAATCTATTCACTTATTTACATTAATTGTTAAATTAGCATTGTTGTTTATAATGGAAATCTTGAGACCATCCTGTTGGAATTGTGTTTCGTTTGGAACTATTATCTCTTGCGCTTGCGGATGAGTTTCCGCATGTGATGTACTTGTGGATGCACTGGACAACTGAATACCTTTGGAAGTAGAGGATAGCATCAGAGCAGTCTTACTTTTGTTCTCCAAAGATGCCTCTATGTAGCCTTCAGCAACCGTGCTCGATTTCCACCCTCCCAGTCTTTTGAGTTGCAATAGATCGGCCCCGTTGTCAACCAATAAGGTTGCGGAAGTACGACGAAAAGCATGCCCTGTAAAAGTTTCAATTTTTGGAAGCTTCAAAAAAGCAGCTATTTTATGTGGAAATTTTGAGATTGAATGATAGCCAATTGCTTGGTTATGTAATTTCCCATTTCGCCATTGAACAAATAACCTGTCATTTTTCAAATTTTTCCGCAAAGTGAGGTATTTGTGGAAAATAGCAACCCAATCTGGATCGCTTATGATAAACGATCGACTTGTGTAAGTTTTTGTGTGTGGAATTTCTATAGCGATCTTTCCTTCCAAAACGTTGACGTGCTCCATTTTCATCTTGACTAGTTCATCGCTCCTACATGCACCCGACACACCAACAATTAGCGCTACCTGAAACCAGATAAAAATAAAATGGGTAACCTAGCTATAGCATACAGAAAATCATTTTGATTTTCGCATTTTTATCTTCTTTGTATATTTTTTGAAAACCTACCTTGATGCTAATGAATTCTTCAGCTGCCTTCGTGAGGAACTCGTTAATGTTTTCTCTGGAAAAAACGCTCGACTTTTTCGGCTGAAAGCCCAGATTTTGCCGCTTCAAAAAAGCTATAAGTTTTGCGTAATTGGAGATATCAACTTTCTCTTTCAATTTAATCATGGTTTTCAACATACTGTAAGTCGACCATAAAGTCGAAGGCTTCTTTTCCTTAGATAATTCGCCAAAATACGCCAACAAAACGGTCTCCGAGGCAGTATTTCTCGTTCCTTTCTGGCTACACCATGCTTCGAATATTTGAAAAGCCTTTTCGTACCGAAATTTGCTTTTTGCTGGAAGCAAACTCTCTCCAATCCTGTCTGCTGCTTCTTTTAATTCAGGTGGGGTACAATCCATCGCTTCATCTTCACTTTCCGAAATCATTTCTTTGGGGAGAACGGGGAGAAATCTAGTGAAAATCTATTATTTCCGCAAAAATACTGAGCGAAAACTACCGTCGTTAAGGCGTTGTTGATCTTATCTATGGTTGTTGATTTTGCGGTTTCCTGTGGTTTCGTCTTTTGTTTTGGCCTTTACAGGGCCTTTGAGATCGTCAAAATTGATGACATTGACAAAAAAAGTGAAATATTTTTTTCTAAGGCCAGTTTTACACTATATGAAAATTTCGTATAACAGAATCTTTAGTTTTTGCATCAGAAAATTAAGGGTTGAAAATAAAAAAGTATACAAACCTCGACGGAAAACTTCATTTCTGTCTCGAGGTTGAGTTTATCTCGACGCTTCGCGTCTCGATAAACTATAATAACCTCTCGACCAGCAATGAAGTATTTTCCGTCTCGGATTGTAATATACTATTATTTTCAACCACATATGTAATGTTGACATTGCAGGTTTTTCAAAATCTTGAAAGTGTCACATTTCTGGACTTTGACATTTATCGGGACGGTAATGCATATGCCTGCCTAGGACGGAAAAGCATTTTCCGTCCGGGACGGCAAATGCTTTTCCGTCCCCATTTCCCTGCTCGTTCCAAATTGATAATTTTCATACAGCTCTCACATATAATAATAAAACCACATGTATTACATGGAACTAATTAAATCTATTCACTTATTTACATTAATTGTTAAATTAGCATTGTTGTTTATAATGGAAATCTTGAGACCATCCTGTTGGAATTGTGTTTCGTTTGGAACTATTATCTCTTGCGCTTGCGGATGAGTTTCCGCATGTGATGTACTTGTGGATGCACTGGACAACTGAATACCTTTGGAAGTAGAGGATAGCATCAGAGCAGTCTTACTTTTGTTCTCCAAAGATGCCTCTATGTAGCCTTCAGCAACCGTGCTCGATTTCCACCCTCCCAGTCTTTTGAGTTGCAATAGATCGGCCCCGTTGTCAACCAATAAGGTTGCGGAAGTACGACGAAAAGCATGCCCTGTAAAAGTTTCAATTTTTGGAAGCTTCAAAAAAGCAGCTATTTTATGTGGAAATTTTGAGATTGAATGATAGCCAATTGCTTGGTTATGTAATTTCCCATTTCGCCATTGAACAAATAACCTGTCATTTTTCAAATTTTTCCGCAAAGTGAGGTATTTGTGGAAAATAGCAACCCAATCTGGATCGCTTATGATAAACGATCGACTTGTGTAAGTTTTTGTGTGTGGAATTTCTATAGCGATCTTTCCTTCCAAAACGTTGACGTGCTCCATTTTCATCTTGACTAGTTCATCGCTCCTACATGCACCCGACACACCAACAATTAGCGCTACCTGAAACCAGATAAAAATAAAATGGGTAACCTAGCTATAACATACAGAAAATCATTTTGATTTTCGCATTTTTATCTTCTTTGTATATTTTTTGAAAACCTACCTTGATGCTAATGAATTCTTCAGCTGCCTTCGTGAGGAACTCGTTAATGTTTTCTCTGGAAAAAACGCTCGACTTTTTCGGCTGAAAGCCCAGATTTTGCCGCTTCAAAAAAGCTATAAGTTTTGCGTAATTGGAGATATCAACTTTCTCTTTCAATTTAATCATGGTTTTCAACATACTGTAAGTCGACCATAAAGTCGAAGGCTTCTTTTCCTTAGATAATTCGCCAAAATACGCCAACAAAACGGTCTCCGAGGCAGTATTTCTCGTTCCTTTCTGGCTACACCATGCTTCGAATATTTGAAAAGCCTTTTCGTACCGAAATTTGCTTTTTGCTGGAAGCAAACTCTCTCCAATCCTGTCTGCTGCTTCTTTTAATTCAGGTGGGGTACAATCCATCGCTTCATCTTCACTTTCCGAAATCATTTCTTTGGGGAGAACGGGGAGAAATCTAGTGAAAATCTATTATTTCCGCAAAAATACTGAGCGAAAACTACCGTCGTTAAGGCGTTGTTGATCTTATCTATGGTTGTTGATTTTGCGGTTTCCTGTGGTTTCGTCTTTTGTTTTGGCCTTTACAGGGCCTTTGAGATCGTCAAAATTGATGACATTGACAAAAAAAGTGAAATATTTTTTTCTAAGGCCAGTTTTACACTATATGAAAATTTCGTATAACAGAATCTTTAGTTTTTGCATCAGAAAATTAAGGGTTGAAAATAAAAAAGTATACAAACCTCGACGGAAAACTTCATTTCTGTCTCGAGGTTGAGTTTATCTCGACGCTTCGCGTCTCGATAAACTATAATAACCTCTCGACCAGCAATGAAGTATTTTCCGTCTCGGATTGTAATATACTATTTCTGCGACTGACAGGTCGCAAAACTCAATTCTGGTATTTCAATTATGTTTCAATAGTTGCTAAGGAATTAATGAATAACAATACTGGAAACACTTTTCCGGCCTAGGCCGGGAAAGTGATTCTCGTACTGCTGAATAATTCGAACAAAAAGACAAACATTTAACAGATATTCAACCGATCGCAGAAAAAATAGTATGTGTATTTCGGTAGAAAATTACATTCTCGGCCTTCGGTGTTTGCCGGCCTCGGCTACACCTCGCCTGTCAACTTACACCGTCGGCCGAGAATGTGTCACTTTTCCACCTAAATACACAATATACTATTGAATATATGGAATAAAATGTTTACATTTGGGCAAAAAGGACCTTTTTTTTTTTAAAAAATGTTCGATGTTATGGGTACAGAGACATAACTTTAAACGGGACATTAAAATCCCCTTTATGATCAAATTAATGCGTCGTATTTGTTAAATTGAACACAAAAAAAAAACGTACATGAGTTATATCCCGTGAGAACTCCAATTCAGCATTTATATTGTTCTATTCAGCTTATTTTTTATATTATAAGTAGTGTATGATGGTTCGTTCACCATCCTCCGACGCCTCCGACGCCTCCGTGACGTCTACGCATGCGCCAACCAGGGCGTCTCGACGCCGTGGCGTCATCAGTCGGCTGTCAGTCAGCTGTCAATGTCATCTGTCAATGTCATTCACCTGTCAATGTCACCTGTCAATGTCAGTCACCTGTCAATGTCAGTCACCTGTCAATGTCAGTGGTCTGTCAGTCAGCTGTCAATGTCATCTAACCCAATCTACCTGAACTACTCCAACTTACCCGTACTGCTCTCTGATGCGCCATCTATAAACCCCGTATAACATTACACCTGTGTGTATTTTTTATATTTCTACATGTATTTATACAGATGAAAAAATACGTGAAATTAAACATGCATAAATACATGAAGAAATATAAAGAAAATAGACAGATGGGCTTAAGAAAAAAAAAATACTAACCTCAAACAATTTTTTATTTAAAAACATACATTTTTTAAGACTCAACTATTTCAAAAAGCGATATTTGGTTTGGTCGTCCTACATCCTTCTGGCCTCTGTATATTATTGAATATTTTCCATCCATAAACTGCTCAATATGACCTTCCAATGATTTGGTGGTACGTTTTGGAAGAAACACTGCCTTATCGTCAAGTTCTATGAGGATGCTCGGTCCGAATTTACTTTGGGTTTTTTTAGCAGAAAATATCGGGTACTTTCTGCCAGGCTCCATGTCTTGTAATTTCACAAGTGTTTTTTGATCCTTGAAGAGGCAGGTCTCGTTGATTGATTTCAAATCCATATCTAAGAAATATTCTGTAGGTATTGATATTAGTATATGAAAGATTTACTTACTTGTTAAAAAAAAATGTTGTGCAATAATTTTATAATAATTATAATGTTCGCTGTTGACGAGTTCAAACCAGACTGAAGCTCGAGTATCATAAAAACCGATTTAAACCTCAACGTACATACAATAATAATTATTTCAGCAGTGTTTGTTTTACAATGGCCTTCACACGCGTCTCGAGTACCACATTTAACTATAGTCCGAGAGCGAGCGCCCAGAAACAGCTATACAGGCCTAGAGATAGGGTTGTATACACCGATACAGGGCTAGAGGCCTGTATACAGCTATGGTAAGCCAGGGTTAGTTTGAGTTAGTTATAGGTTAGCATAGAACCCCCCACGTCGTCGGGTTAGTTGATTAAATAATTAATAATTAGGTACTATAAAAAATAAGTATTATTTTAAAAAATTATCAGAAAAATATGATACCTACTGCCTTGTATATATTAAGCTTGCAAACAAGTCTCAACTTGCTCGATGATAAAAAAGAGACCATAGAAGAGTTGCTAGCTGAAAATTTGTATCAGGATCGGAGAAGTGCTGGGAAGCGCGATATCTCTCCATCATCGTGTAGACTTATAGCATATGATGGCATTGTTTAGTCTACGAGTCTAACGCAACGTTATTAGTACTGGAAAATAAATAACGATAAACAAATTCGGTAATACACTTAGTTAATGTATCCGACCGCGGACCATTTTTTTTTCAAAGAATTTCAATAAAATAGCAGCCAATCGTCAATACAAAAAAAAAATGTAAAATAATGTCTCTCTAAACTTATAGTCAGAATCCATTAGAGGGTTTTTCTCAAGTTCAAAAAGTTCTCGAAGTAAAAAGTACATGTCTGATTCTAGTACGTAGCAAACAAACAGCTTGTCTTAGGAAGATTGATCACGGCATTCGCCACCAGTAATTCAGACATTTTGGCTCTGGTTGCTATTAGACTGTGAAAAAAAAAAAGAAGCAATACTGTTTTTAAATATTTATTATTACTACTAATTAAATTGGATTCATGCGTTGAGCTTATCTAAATCCCTATCAATTTTATCTAGGTTCATAGAAGCAAGTTCTAGAAAGTAGCAGCTACATTCACACTTATTCAAGTTACACATGCTGATAATTGATTGCATAAGATTATTGTTGTTGGTATTGTGAGTTACATTCAAATATTGTAGGTAATCATCATAGTATACAATGAAATTCAAATTCTTAACTAATTCTAACCTATAATTGATAAGATGACTAACAGTTAAAATTTGTTTAACGTCATCTAAACAAAAACACAATGTACAATTAAACGACTTCAGAGTTAAAGTTTGTTCACCGAAAAACGATATAACATATAGAGTGAAATTCTCGGATAACGCCTGTTGGCCAGACACTTCTTGTTCAGCAGAGTCTTTGACGGCAGCATCAGTTTCATTCACCATCTTGGAGACCTTTTCCAGAAATTCGTACCAGTCGAAATCCGCTAGAGTTATGCAAGTTTGGTCTTCAGGTAAATTTAGCATGGAATTTATTATTTTGCCTGCTGGCAGCATTCCTCGAGCAACGCTTAGGCCCACAATAAATTTGAAATTGCTCACATGGCAAATAACTTCGTTTAGTAAACGTTTCTCTTGAGCAATTTCCATTCGAATTCTTAAAATCATACTGTCGAAATATTTCCAATAATCTGAAGAACACTGCGAATCATCGCTGTCGTTGGCACTGATATCTTCATAAATTGCGTAATTCGATGAAGAGCTGTGATATACCTTCCGATTTCACCGTGACTACGTTAGAATAATGAAAATGTAGTAATTTGAGGTTTATAATCGATATAATGCACTACTTTATTCAACGAATGCTGAGCGAGAACTATAACAAAAGGCTCATGAGATAGAAAGGTTTTATTTAGAATACCCCCACCATATTTATTTTAATGGTTTGAGCTTGTTTATGTTAACCTCTAGAAATAAGAGTTTAACTAATGACCATCCACTATCTCTCTCCTTGAATTCACTAGATTTGGAAACTATTACTTGTTTCAATTCATCGAGTACCTTGAGCAGATCCGTATTAGGAGAAATTACAGTAAAACAAGTATTAAAAGACTTTATTTCCTGCATCTCTCCCAAAATATATAAACCATATAATTCCATATTTAATTTTATGTTGGACTGAGTGGAAATATTCTTCGTTATCAGGCTTATGATTTTTGTTTTCAGTTCCTCCAAATAAAAATCGACACTGGTTGAATACAGCTTTGTGGATAGTCTATAGGAAATTAGTCGCTTTTTAAACGCTGTTTTAAGAATATGTATTTCAGGTTCAAGTTCATTACAACACTTGTTTTTATGTTTATGACTTAGGTTATGCGAATAAGAAGAAATGACTTCCTCACAAACATCACAGTACAGATTCATGATTTTGAATGTATAAAAAATCTCAGTGAGTTACAATTTAAACCACATCTCTGCGCATATCAATCCAGCTGTTATGCGATGTATCAAATCCTAGCCATTTTACAAACATTTTATTTCCTTTCTTTCGTAACACTTGCTCCACGAGAAATACGTCTGGTTGTTTTGTTTTCTGTAATTCTTCTTCATAAAAACCTCCACTTATAGGCTGACCTTGCAAGTCTTCTAACAGATACGTTATCGGATTCGTAATATGAACTTTGGCTATTTTAAAGAGCTCTGTAGTCCAATTTGGGGTATATCCTTTTTGAAAAACATGTTTATACTTGCTTATGCGAATTACGTCACCAACCTTGTACTTTTGCTTACCGGCAACTTTAATATGACTATAAACAGTATTAAGTATCGCCTTTTCATTCTGTTTGTTCACTTTACTCGGCTTCATATGTATGGTTCTATGTTTGCTATCATTATATGCATCAGTTATAGACCGTATTAAATCCAACCATTTATGGTTCCCATTCAATGTAAATTGCTTGAAAAGTTTTTCTTTAATGGTTTGAATTACTCTTTCTGCAATAGATGCTTTCAAAGGACTAAACGAACTATAATGATGTATTCCATATTTTTTCATTAGACTTGCAAATTGAGCATTGTAATACTCCTCCCCATTATCAGAAATATTTTTTTTGGGAATTCTTCCAGATGTTTTGAATATCTCCGCCATAGCGTTGGTAACATCTGGTGCAGATTTCGATTTAATGGGACGCGTCCAAAGGTACTTGGAAAAACAGTCGATTACAACCAATATGTATTTGAATCCATTGTTTTCTCCAGCATACTGATCAAGTTGTGCCAGATCAGAGGCAAAAGTATCGTCGAGGCCATATTGTATAAATCTTCTACGTTTGAAGTTTTTACGAGCCGGTCGATGAAGCTCCTTAACCACCTGTTCTCTAGACATTTCACAAAGACAACTAAATATATATGTATGGGAGTACGTATATTTATAATAACTATTACACAATATTCAATGTATGTTCAATTTGATCAATTCGATGGTTGATGGTTGTTTCAAATTGTTCCATTTTCTGGAAACGTTCCTCGCACGTCATGGCCAGCTGACTCATCTTTTCTCCAGTCTCCCTTGCTAGATCACTAAGGCCCCGAAGGTCATCATGGACGTTTCTGTTCAGTATTTGATCCAATTCCTGAATGCGGTTCATACTGCTTTTAACTTGATCGCTCATATTATCCACTGCTTCTCCAAGGGCGCCAAGTGCTTCATTTGCGATGAGCACCTTATTGTATAGACTGGTAGTTGCCAAGTCTACATACTTTTTAGTGGATGCATCATTGTCATCCCTAGGCACTCCAATATTGCAGAGCCTATGATTTTCAACATTATAATCACCATCGGTAGTGGTGGGCAAAGCTGGTTGAGGGCGAATAATTTGAACGGGTCTACGTGACGAAGAAGACAGTGAATGTCCAAACTTATTCATGGCTAACAGACTAATGAGTAAACATAAAATCTGAAGACTATTTTATCAATAAATTATTACGCCTAGCTCTCTCAACTCTTCCAAAATACTCAATATTTCATTTGTGTGATTTCCATTTCCAGCCCCTTGAAACGCATCCAATATAATCAACCTATCAATCAGTTCGTTTACGTCATCGTAATACACATACTGTTTGGGTTTTTCATTATACTGCATCATTAACGACGGTGATGATGATGATGATGACGATGTTGGTAATGCAGATCCCGACAATGATTTTTTATGAGATTTTGATTGCTTTGTTGTTGCTGCTGTTGTTGTTGTTGTTGCATATGGCTTTATAAAATTTTGATATTTTTTCGAGTTGGCCCCCTTTATCTGACCTGTCGGTTTATATTGTCTTCTATGTGCATTAGTGTGAGATAAGATTTCATTGAATTGTTCGTTGTCTTTCTATGTATTCAGTCGAGGATGCTTGAGAAATAGCAAGTCATATAGACCGCGACTCTGGGGATAAGTTATGTTACCAACATTAATATCACCATTTGGTAGAAAATCAACTCTTTCTGTGCCCATAGTCCAAGAACCGGTTTCCGCATTATATTTCAATCCATAGGTCGAATCAGTTTCATTAGAACCAATCAAGTATTTAAGAACATAGTCTTGAGCTATCTCTGGATATTGTTTTATAAATTCTACATAACTCGGAGTTTGTTCTCCAATTGATTGTTGTAAATCATCTTCTGATGCGTTATCGACAAACACTTCTTCATTTTTTGGTTGCTTCTTAGATTTTTCTACAAGTTTATTTAGAGGACCGGTTATAGGGTTTAAAAGTCTATCCAATGCTTCATCTTCGTTACTTTTCTCCAGCTTCAGAGACAAATATTTTTTTCCGTATGTTTCTAGGAACAGTATTAATTCGTTTCTTGACATCTTTGTCAGCTTTACTCAAAACAGGCGGAGTCATTGCACCACCAACAACAACTACTTTGATGCAGGTCTGTCTACACAGGCAGCTTCTTTTAGGACAGACTTTAGAGACAGCTTTTCGAGACAGGTCTGTCTATGGAGACAGCTTTTCGAGACAGGTCTGTCTATGGAGACAGCTTTTCGAGACAGGTCTGTCTATGGAGACAGCTTTTCGAGACAGGTCTGTCTATGGAGACAGCTTTTCGAGACAGGTCTGTCTACACAGACAGCTTTTCGAGACAGGTCTGTCTACACAGACAGCTTTTCGAGACAGGTCAGTCTATAGAGACAGCTTTTCGAGACAGGTCTGTCTACACAGACAGCTTTTCGAGACAGGTCTGTCTATGGAGACAGCTTTTCGAGATAGGTCTGTCTATAGAGACAGCTTTTCGAGACAGGTCTGTCTATGGAGACAGCTTTTCGAGACAGGTCTGTCTATGGAGACAGCTTTCCGAGACAGGTCTGTCTATAGAGACAGCTTTTCAAGACAGGTCTGTCTATGGAGACAGCTTTTCGAGACAGGTCTGTATGCGATAACGTCTTTAGTAATACTGAATCTAGTGTAATCATCTAAGGGATTATATAGATATCAAACTTGTTCCTGTACCGCCCTTTACATATATCGCAATCCTTAACAATAACCAGAAATCCATATTTATCTTTCCAACACTCAGAACAGAGGATTTTAAATTTTTCCAGCGACATATCTGTATCATTGTAGACATGCTTTAGATTCATATCGTCTTGCTTGCATAAAATCAACACGTTTGCGTTATCTCGCACCAATTGTTTGGGTACTTTGGAATTTGACAGAGGTAGAATGAATCGACTGCATTATGTCGACCCATGCAAAAGTAGTTTCGTATCTTGTCCTGTTTCTCGCAAGCCACATCGTCAAATATAAATACAGAATCTGGTTTTGTATTTTCTGGATCCAACACCGTGTCATTATCACTGAAAGCCTGAAATGTTACACCTGGAACATTTTTCAACACCTGCTCGAGGAACTCGTATTTATCCTGATAAAGAGACTTTGAATAAACGTAGACATTCTCGAATCTGAGTCCATTCGGATCGGTTAACAGACTCAGCATCACATTGGTTTTTCCCGAATTACTAGGGCCACAAATAATTGCTCTAATGGTATTTGGAAGAAGCTCACTATGTCTTTTCCGATTACTCACAACTTTTTGTGAATCAAAGTTGTCAACTTTAATGGCAAGTTTCTGTTTTTCTGCACGCATCTTATATAAAACACTGTTTACTCCACCACTACCTTATTATCAATGGAGACATCGAAGGGTAAAGGTCTATTGAATAGTGCTATCAACAAGCTACCGTTCGAGCTCCATCTCCCAGGCTATTCCTATTGTGGACCTGGTACGAAGCTTGCTGAACGTTTAGCCCGAGGTGATCAGTCTATAAACAAGTTGGACGCAGCTTGCAAAGAACACGACATTGAATACTCTAAAAACAAGGAGTTACATAAAAGGCATCAAGCCGATAAGGTGTTGAAGATCAGGGCGTGGGAACGAGTTAAAGCTAAAGATTCTAGCTTCGGTGAGAAGAGTGCAGCTTGGCTTGTGACAAACGTGATGAAGGCTAAACGTAAGCTCGGTATGGGTAAATGAAGTCAAGCTAAGCCATTCAAATCTTGCATCTTGAAGAAAATTAAAAAACATGTAAAAAATTATGGAAAAGGTATACCAACAAAGGAAAACATAAAATTGGCTCTGAAAGCTGCTCGCATGACAATCAAGCAAGTTGGTGGCCGAAAGAATGTGAAATTACCTCGAGTAATCCCAGTGCCCAAAGTTGGAGGAGTCTTTCCTTTAATTCCTATATTTGCTGGTCTCAGTGCGCTGGGTGCATTGAGCGGAGGAGCAGCGGGTATAGCGAAGGCCGTAAACGATTCCCGAGCAGCAACCAAGAACCTTAAGGAATCTCAAAGATATAATCGGGCCATGGAAGCCATTGCCTTAGGTAAAAAAGGAAGTGGTTTATATCTTGCTAAACACAAGACCGGACATGGATTGTTTTTGAAAAAGATGCCAAGAAACTACCAGTGAAGCTACCCAAACGACCGCTAAGCGATAAAGACATTAGAAATTTGATATCAAAATTGAAAATAACCAATTTTCGTGGAGTGTTTATGCGTGATACATTGCCGTCTAGACCGAAAAAAATCGAATGTGGTGTAATTAATTTGGACACATTCAGCGGATCTGGAACACATTGGGTAGCTTACAAGAAATGCGGAAACATGGTTCAATATTTCGACAGTTTTGGCAACTTGAATCCGCCGAAAGAGGTTGTTCGCTATTTTAAGAATTGCGAAATTTTCTACAATCACGATCAGTATCAAACGTTCGATACATACAATTGTGGACATTTGACTTTAAGTTTTTTTATACAATAAATGATTATAAAATCCAGTTACTGTTTCATTCTACATTAGTCATGTCCCAGACGTTCACGTTGAAAGGTCGCTCCAGCTGTTTAACTGTTGACATTATTCCACCAATAGAATTAGATTCTAGATACAGCTATTCTCTAGCCCTAATTTCCTTAAGTACCTGGAATTCTATTCCAAACATCGAAACAGGTCGAAACAAGTTTTACTACTATCTGAGTGACAGAGACGAGCAAGTAATTGAAATTCCAACAGGTTCCTACGAAATTGCAGATATCGAAAGATACCTCCAAAATCAATTGGGTGCGAATGGCGGTAGTGGTGCTGATGGTGATAATTTACTGTCTTTGAAACCGAACAATAACACTCTAAAGTGTGAGCTCAAGAGTGTTTACGATATAGACTTTGAACCTCAAGATAGTATCGGCCAATTGCTGGGCTTCTCACCACTCATCCTAGATGCAAACACGCTACACGAATCAGATATTCCAGTTGAGATTAAAACAAGTAACTACTATACGAATTGAGTGCAACATTATTTCCGGATCCTATTATACAAACAATCCTTCACATACATTATACGAATTCACGCCTACAGTTGATCCAGGATATAGTATAATTGTTGAGCCGAGAAATCTGATTTATCTTCCGGTGAATAGATCTAGGATCGATAACATCACTTTGAATATTTTGGATCAGGAAGCAAGACCTGTCAATTTTAGAGGAGAAGAAATCGTTGTAAAACTAGAACTAAAGAAACATGGTTTTAGTTTTCAATCATCAACAGCAAAGATATAATAAAAGTAGTGAATACTCCAACCCATATTCAGTCTTTAGTCAGACACCGAAACAGTCACTCACACACAAGAGTCTGATTCATTTACGCTCTCTATCGCACAAATATGGTTCGTATCGGAAAAACTTCAAATATTTCACCCGGTCAACGTGGATGAATCCATTTCTCGAGAAGAATGGCATACATATCATCCATTCACAAAATCATTCAACTACAGTGATGTGATTGAGATAGTTATCAACCAGCAAGATGTCTTTATGGACATTAGTTAAGCTGAGCTTTACATTGAAGCCAACTTTAAGGAATACAATACGGTGGCAGGTGCGGGTGGTGGGATGACTGGAACATGTTCGTTGACAAATAATGTGGGAGCCTTTCTGTTCGAGACCATAGCTTATGAATTAAATGGCAAAGAAATTGAGAAAGTTCGAGACCCTGGACCGACAAGCACAGTAAAAAGTTTGCTATGCTTTAATGAACAGGAAAGCAAAGCACTAGACACCGCAGGATGGAGTACACCGCTCAAAACTCTGAATGAAACAACAAAAGACTTCAATTTACTGATACCGTTGAATTTTCTACTAGGTGTTTTCGCTGATTATACTAGTGCAGTTATGGGAAAACAGAAACTAAAACTTGTTCGAGCTAGAAATGATGACAATTGCTACGTAAACCTTACGGGTAATAAAAAAGCTACTAAAACAATATCGACGATTGAGTTGTGAGTTAAACATATTTATCCCAATGATGTCTTAAAACTGCAATTATTAGAGGAAATTTCCAAAAATAAACCAATCTTTTTCGGGTTCCGTGATTGGGAAATTCATGAATTGCCTGCAATGAGAAACACGAAGAAAGATGTTTGGACTGTGAAATCGATGTCGGAGAAAGCACGATACGTTATTGTATTTTTCCAAACTGACCGTAAAGACAACTATCAGAAAGACGTTACATATTTCGATAATGTCAACATTACTGATATTAAACTATACCTAAACTCTGAAGTTTACCCCTACGAATCTTTGAACCTGAATTTTGACAACAGGAATATACCGAAGTGTATCGCATGTACACCGAATTCCAGAAATCTTATATGGGAAAGACCTATGCTGAACCGTTACTGGATTTTACCTCATTTGCAAATCGATGCATGTTTGTAATAGACTGTTCGAAACAGAATGAGGCTCTAAAAAGTAGCACAATCGCTGTTAAGCTCGAGATTCAGAGTTCTGAAAATTTCCCAAAAGATACTCGAGCCTATTGCATCATTGTACATGACAGAGTTTTGGAGTATTTGCCTTTATCAGGAATTGTCCGTAGCTTGATCTAATCAATCACCGTCGAGCATTTGAAGATGAAGTTTGCGGTACTAGATGCTCAAGGCTACTTTTCTGCTGATTTCCTAGTTAAGGAATTAGCTATCTATGATGGAAAGCAGGTCAATAGTTGGATATTTAAACCAAAAATATTATATCGCGACTTGACTCACGCTCAAAAGAAAGAAGTAAACTACGTGTTCCACAACCTTCACGGCATCTCCTACAGTGCGGGTTATGTAAGCTATAACCAACTTAATCAACTGCTCATGGATAATTTGAAAGGCATCGAAACTGTTTATGTTAAAGGACACATCAAGAAAGACTTTCTAATCAAAGTATACACAGAAATGAACGTGGATCCTCCAATTATTGTTAATTTAGAATATTTGGGTGGAGTAGTTCCCAAGTTAAATCCTAGCTTTACACATTGTAAAAACCATAGAATTAATTTTTGTTCATGTAGTGTTAAGAATGTCTATGCATTATATAATTATGTCACAAATCTTTTACCTCAATAATTTTTTTTTCACAAACCTCGTTTTTGTTTTCTATAAATTACAGAACATTTGACTGAATAAGCTCAGTCTATTTTCAGATCATGAGCTGTATAGTAGCTAAAAGAATCGAAATTTATCTGAAAAATCTTTCTAGCTTGAAAAAAGATATAGAATTTTACGAGCAAAAGAAGTTGCTAATTAGGAATTTCCAAAATCTAAAAATGGATTCGAAATGGGATAATGCATCAACCTCAAAATCTGGAACAGCAACCAGTGGAATAATTACTTCCGAGCCAGTTTATAAAGAATATAGCATCGAGAATATTGTGCAAATTAAATACAGTGATGATAAAAATGAGGTTATCTTACAGCACAGCAATGAACCCGCAATAAAATTTACCTATGACGGGTTTGGAGACTTTCTATATTTTCTCGAAACTATCAACGATAAAGATGGCCAGTGTGATATTAAATTCTACATTGGTGATTACATTTATGTGAGCTATTGGCAGGAGGAAGAAAGTAGAGGAATTATTGTAGCTGATTTTCGAACCAATGAAGTGATGGCTTTGAACGAAAAATATCTTGAGTTAGTTTTGAGACATAAATACAACCTGTATGAGATATGTTTATAAAATGAAATAAAACAACAACTGAGTAAAACAGAAAATAGTGTTTTTATTTAAAAAAAAAGCATAATTCAATTTACATACATACTTAACTAATTATTTGTAAGAATATATCATAAAAAAAAACAACTATCACTAAATACATGTATATTATAAATAACGAATTAAAAAAAAATAAATATACATTCCTTAGTGTAAAAATCCTAAACTATAATCCTCTACAAGCATCGTCTTATCTACCGTTACCAAAAGCGATTGAAGCTAAGAAAGCTACCTCAATCAGTCTTGACCCTCAGGAATTTCCGATGATTCCTTATACTTTTCTAAATCTCGATGATCCCAAGCAAGCGTGTACTCTGTACCGGGTATAACGTAACGCTTGTCGTCCGCGTAAGACAAGGCTACTTTATTTTTCAGTTCGATGTACATATCATGTTTATGTGAACGGAAAGTATTCATTTGCCGAAGAATAAGCGTACCTTCTACGTCAACCCTTTCTTGTAGTCTTCAAGATTAAGTTCTGTCTTGGTGACCTAGTCAGACACGCCTTTGGCTTTTTTAGTCAAGTCTCCTTCCACATTAACACAATACGCCTTCGCTCCGGTTCCAAGGAACTCCCACACGATCTTTCCTGCATACTCATCCTTCATTCTACCTAAAATGGACTGGTTTACAGGAATACCGTGTGGGTTGTCCTGTGAGTAATTGGAAGTATCGAATTTGTCTAAATTTTCTTTCATATCATGATAAAAATTTGGTGTCTCTACATTTAAAATGAGGGAGTCGGTATCTGTATATAGTAAGGTTGCTTTATTTCCATATTTAGTTTTCTGAATATAGCTATACAGAAAATCGTACATGATTGTTTTGGAAATGTCCAAGATAGCGAATCCTACATAAATAGGTTTATCGTATATCACTTTCTGTTTAGCCATATGAATAGCAACTAAATTTTCACCAAAAATAGTGACGTCTTTAAAATGTGGTTTCGAAATCCATGCTTCGGCCCCCAGTTTCCTACCAATATTTTCCCAATGGGTAATCAGCTTGATATCTACCCTTTTTTCCACGTTTTCCATGGTTTTCCCAAACACAGCATTATTCATGTTTGAAAAAATCTTTTTCAAACTTACTGGAAGCAGCATTCCGTTTGGCTGTGTTTAGGTCAATGTAAATTTTAAGCCAGGGAGATTGATTGAAAGTGAGAACGCGATGAATTTTTTCTAATTTTAAGCCATGTTGTAAGGCTTGCTGCAAATTTTGAAGATGAATGACGTATTTTTCTTTTCGGTTGAAATTTGGAATAAGTTTTTTGATTTTAGAACCTTCAGGGGCAAAGGACTCTGGACAAAAAGGTAGCTCATTATGCCTATAATGTAGGTCTTCCGGGCATACTAAATCAACTTCGAAAATATAACCAGTTTCTGAATTTTTATTTAATTTTAGGTAATCTAAATTTTGAATTTCATCCGCGTCAAGCCATTTAAAATTACCCGTTGGTAAATATTGAGACATGGCTGCACCATACAAGTTGGTAGCATCCAAGTACATGAGGTATGAAGTAGGTTTGGAAGCATCATAATGGGGAATAAATTTATTGTTCGCGACAGCCTTCCGTACACTACATTGACTGACCCCTCCGCGAATACCGCGTTTCAGGAAGTGTATCATATCTATATCTGTCAGTAATTCCAACTCCACAGCTGTTGTTTTGAGAGCAGCATCGAAAGCTAGCCCTGGAGCTGTATAGTACTGACAAGGATCTAGACCGTAAGTTGCTTGACACACGTCACTGAAATTTTCAAAAACATCAGCTAAAATCAAAACGTCGGATTTTAAATAAATATCTGAATATTCACCCAAGGTTTTACATTTAAACAAGTTCCATGCTTTCTTTGCACGCTTGTAATCTTCCTGCTTGATGCCTTCTTTTCTAAGATCGTTATAGAAGGGAGCTTGATGTCATCTAATTTCGAAAATGAATCTACGTAAGAATACGGGAAAACGCCCTTCTGACGAATAATCTGAAACTCATCTTCCGCGGGAAAATTTTTTCTAACTTCTCGACACTGTTCTGGTTTTAATTTTTGAGACTTGATGCCATGAATCGAAAACTGTCGAGGAAGCGTAATTTTAAAAATACCTGTTTTTGTTTTCCTGATTGATCGAGAGGGATTTTATCCACCAAAACATGTTTGGTAAATGAAATGTACCGCTCCTTATTTTGAGGGATAACATCCAATCTCTCGTTTTCTTGGGCCAACTCCTTGACAAACAGGTGAGAATCAAAATTGGACATACAGTGAAAGAAGATGGGGATGAAGTTTGGGGTTTTAAAATTTAGGTTACATACAGAGTGAGCTGCGGAAATTACCTGTAAAGTGGCAGTGGTCCCTTACTCTTTCGTCTTCTACTTTAAATGGTTTCTCGCAAATATGACAATTTTCCGCATTGCGAAACTCATTTTCTTGTTTTTGACTCAGAGGATGCATAGGCACTATGTTTTTTATAAATTGATTATAGATTGATTTACAGTCAGCCTCTAACCATTCTACAAAAACTTTATGCGCATCAGGTCCTCTGAAAGTCTTGAAAATCGAATGAGAATCGTCGAAATCGCATTTAATGTAGTAGGCGAAAGAATAAGGAACAGCCTTGTGAGTTTTAACGGTATAGGAATTTTCGGGGTCCAGCTTATTTTCCTCTGCATCAACAGGTTCAATGATTTTCTCGAAATCGGCATAGCAAACAAAAGGCACCTTTAATTTCTTTTCGAAATTTATAAACTTCAGAATATTCTCGGGAACCTCTTCACCGTATTTATTTTTCTTTAAATCTGTTGTTGGTAATTTAACATGGGCACAATCGTATTCTTGATGAGCTTTCTATTTTTGCTCAGTTGAAAAATACACCAAAAAGCCATCACAAAGATGTTTAACGTTATGATGCTTAGATAATTGACTTGAGATCAAGCGAGACATGTTTCTTATTAAGCAGTAATGACTATCACCAGAATCATTACTGATTAATAACAAATTTACATGATTCGCTTTCCGAGATTGAGTAAAGTATAAGGGACCAACAACTTCAATAATATTTCTACCATTTTCATAGGCGCTATCTAATCTATAAACATTGATGGAAATATTATTGAGCTGCTCAAACTTGCTAATGTCTTTAAGTTTAATCGGAAATTCCATACCTGTAAAGTCCAACTCGTTCTCAAAAGGCATATAGTTCGCGACTCTATTTGCATTTTGAGTCCAATGTAGGTAGTAGTAGGTAGGATGTAGGTGAGCCAAGACCGACCACATGAAACATTTCTGATCGCTATTTTGTATGTTTAGGACAGCTTTCTTCGCATCGATCAGTTTTGGAAGCGGCAGATATGAAGAGGCTTTTAGAGGGTTCACCTTATTAATACTTATATCTAGATGGAGGAGTTGTTGGAGCGTCCAGCCTGTAAAAGACATTATTTAGCATATAAAATTGCAATTGAAATAATACATACCACTTTCTTTCTCCTGAAATTCTGTGGACTTCTTGTCCAGGATGACAGAAAACTGCTGGAACAGCTCCTCCAGATCTGCACCATCGCTCACCAGTCGGAATTTGGCGTTGAACGACTTGACCTCTTCTTGCTCTTTCGCCTGCAGGAGGAAGCGTCCGAAAAGCTCCACACCGACTTTGATATGGCCAAATTTATTGACCATATCCCCTACCAGCTTGACGAATTTCACTTTGAAATTTCCCAAAAAGTGCTTTACGCTGGTAGAGTCCTGCTTTGAAGAAAGCCGGTATGTAGCAATTCGGTTCTTGAAAGATGTTTTGACAAGACTAACGTCTTCCTCCTGCTCCACACAGGTGTTGGCTCGGTGCTGGAGACTCCGAAGATGACCAGCCCATTGATTTATCGGAGTCTCCAAGTCGCAATCCTCGCACCACCGGCCTGTGGCTGATGTTGATGGTCCTGAAAACAATTAAATTAGATTTTAAAGAAAAAAAATATTTAATCTTAACTTACCGGCAACTTGGTCAAGTCTAGCTTGCTTCGTCATGGGAGTGGCGGGATCTCCAGCCTTTCGTTTGGGGCTGGGTGTTTTTCTTGAAGGTGGCGTTAGAGAGCCCCCTCCGATTTGAAAATCCCACCACATTGGTTGCAGATCCTGGCAGATGTTCGGCAATCCCCATGACGTTTCAGGTTATTCCTCCTGGTGAACGATTTGGTACAGAAATCGCAGCTAAACATTTCCTGAAGCAGATATTCACGAAATTAAAAATCCGCTGTTTATGGAGGTTTGTTTTAAAATGAATGAAAAAATAAAACCAGTTTAAATTATTTAAAGTACCAATCTAAATTTTAGAAAAAGATATTTGAATTATGTGTAAATGTAAGTGAAAAAGGAAACTCAAGTTGTTTAAAAAAAAAACTATTGGAAATAAATTTAAAACCATACATTACTTAGGGTTTTATGTAATATTAAAAAAAAACACAAACAATTTGTTTGTGTGTAAATGAAAATCAAAATAATTTAAAAAAAAATCGAGGTTTGTGTTAATTAAAAATTGAAAAATATCTAAAGTTTATTGAAATATGTCTAAAGGCAAAATCTATCCTACATAAGATAATTTTTTCAAACACAAGACAATCAAAAAATTACTTTGATATTTGAAAATAGTACTTACTGTTTTTTGAAACCGACACAATCACTCACAATAAAATAAAATTAGTATTGAATGCTGTTGTTGCTGCTGCTATGCTGCTGCCTCTCCAACTGGCTGCGGTCGAATGGAAGCGCAAACTTGTTTGTTCTAATTATAGTGACGCCAAGGAGAATAAACTTTGAATCATCATATTAAAAAAAAAAAACACAGAACAGCACTTTACCGTACTAAAAATATTGATATTAAAAGTAATCACCAACAAAAATACACAACACAACATTTATAGGTTCATATGCTTGATTTTGTTGGTAATACCTAGCAGGAAAGTGATGTTCTCTGTTCTAAGCAATCCAAATAAACATAAATACCTTCCTTATGAAGTCGTGATGGACTCTCCTCAGTATAAGCAATTATTATTATCAATTTATTCAATAAAAATTTCAGCACCGGATTTATTGTTTAGTCTACGAGTTCAGTCTGCGAAAGTTTGCTAATTGGATATTGCATTTTCCGTGAAACCGGCGTTGTTTACGTCTTACGACCTTGGTATGATAAATATTTTGCGACGCGTTTTGTCCGATTGTGGTACTGGGAACCGTGTGAAGGCCATTGTAAGATAAACAAACACTGCTGAAATAATTATTATTGTATGTACGTTGAGGTTTAAATCGGTTTTTATGATACTCGAGCTTCAGTCTGGTTTGAACTCGTCAACAGCGAACATTATAATTATTATAAAATTATTGCACAACATTTTTTTTTTAACAAGTAAGTAAATCTTTTATATACTAATATCAATACCTACAGAATATTTTTTAGATATGGATTTGAAATCAATCAACGAGACCTGCCTCTTCAAGGATCAAAAAACACTTGTGAAATTACAAGACATGGAGCCTGGCAGAAAGTACCCAATATTTTCTGCTAAAAAAACCCAAAGTAAATTCGGACCGAGCATCCTCATATAACTTGACGATAAGGCAGTGTTTCTTCCAAAACGTACCACCAAATCATTGGAAGGTCATATTGAGCAGTTTATGGATGGAAAATATTCAATAATATACAGAGGCCAGAAGGATGTAGGACGACCAAACCAAATATCGCTTTTTGAAATAGTTGAGTCTTAAAAAATGTATGTTTTTAAATAAAAAATTGTTTGAGGTTAGTATTTTTTTTTTCTTAAGCCCATCTGTCTATTTTCTTTATATTTCTTCATGTATTTATGCATGTTTAATTTCACATATTTTTTCATCTGTATAAATACATGTAGAAATATAAAAAATACACACAGGTGTAATGTTATACGGGGTTTATAGATGGCGCATCAGAGAGCAGTTCGGGTAAGTTGGAGTAGTTCAGGTAGATTGGGTTAGATGACATTGACAGCTCACTGACATTGAAAGCTGACTGACAGACCACTGACATTGACAGGTGACATTGACAGGTGAATGACATTGACAGATGACATTGACAGCTGACTGACAGCTGACTGATGACATCACGGCGTTGCGACGCCCTGGTTGGCGCATGCGCAGACGTCACGGAGGCGTCGGAGGCGTCGGAGGATGGTGAACGAACCATCATACACTACTATTATAAAAGGAGTAATTTTTAGATTTAAGGCAGTTCTATTGTATTATGTCAAATAAAGTTTTTTAAAAACGCTCTCTCGTGTACACCCCTCGTAAGTGGCGCAGTCGGTAGGATTTTGACGGAGACTTCGGTAAAAACAGTCCGGTTAAGTCGAAAATTTGGATTTTGCGGGCCATAAAAAACCATCGTCTTTTCGTGCTAACGATTTACCGTCAAATCGAAAAATACATTCGTGGTATACGAAAAACTTTTGACAATCAGTGAACTCGCGACCAGGGATCGGAACAAAAATCGTCCATTAATCCTATTGGTGCGGATAGCGGAACTACATCGTCCAAAATCCATAGAAGATAAATTCATGTACTTCAAGATCAATCTGGTATTTCTGTAAGTGATCCCATTATTCTTTTCCTTTTATTTTTATATTTTTTGATTTTATTGGTATATATTTGTTCGATCTGGAACGTGATAACGAGCTTGACAATCTTATAAACATTTTTAACAATAATTTTCAACCTAATAATCAGATTCAAAATCTTGTTAATATGGCCAACCCAAATTATCAGCTTATTAGATACAAAGCCGATAATATTCCAAATTTTGATGGTAACACCAAAACACTTGGCAGATTTTTAACATCATGTGAACATTTTCTACAGAATCACCAAAATCGACAAAATGCCGCAGATCCAATAAACATCTGTTTGTTCGATACGGTAATTTGTAAATTGACAGGTAGAGCTGCCGAATTAATTGCTTCTCGCACGGAACTCGATACCTGGCAGAAAATTAAAGATTCGTTAATTGTCACATTTTCTGACCAAAGAACTGAAGATTGTCTTGTCCAAGATATCATTAATATGAAACCAGATAAGAACGAATCCTTACATTCTTTTGGATTAAAATTGCAAGACTCTAGAAGTCTGTTATTTGCTAAAATTAATAGCTCAAACGATCCTAATAACATGAAAATTCTTAAAATCGAACAATTTGATAATCTGTGTCTAAAAACTTTTATTAACAACTTAAATTACCATATGCAGTTAGTGGTAAGATTAAAAGACCCAGATTCTCTTGAACAAACTCTCGCATTTGTACGAGAAGAAGAGAATTTCATACAATATAGAAACAGGTCTAATCAAAGCTCAAGAAATATACCTAGTAACAACGTCGATAATAAAAGTAAGCCTCGATCAAGTTTTAACAATACACCTGGAAATTATTCTGCTAATATTCCAAGAATGCCTATAGCACCATTCAATAATAATCCTTTCTATCGACCAAATAATTCGTTCAACAACCAAAACTTTGCAAGACCAAATTTCCCAAATATGCCATTCAATAACCAATTCCAAAGACCTCAAAATTTCAATAATTTCAATAGACCATTCCAAAGACCCAAAACAATAGTGCTCCAGAACCAATGGACACATCGTCTGTTGTCACTATAAGACCAAATACGGTTCAAAGATCACGCCTGAACAATTTCATTGTGCAAGAACTTTCGAACCAATCAGTAAATACTTTGTCCCCTAATACTATCACCGAAACTCAAACTCAAGACCCAAATATTGACGTTAATTCTACTCCCAATAATGACGAACAATTCGATTTCAGTAATTATTATCAAATGCCAAATTCTGAAATGTTCAACTCCTACAATGTTCCATATGATTATATGTACAACATGTATGACAACACCAATAATGACTATGAGACAAATATCGATGATTCCCAATACCAACATTTTCAGATTACGCCCAATTACCCCAATGTGACGTAATATGCCTCAACAATTATAGTACTTCAGATTTGCCTGTAATAATTATCCCCGAATTAAATGCTAAATTCTTAGTCGACACAGGCAGCGGAAAAAGCTTCATCAATCCGCAATTAGCATATCAAGTTTACTCTCAATTCATTTCTAATGAATTTTTCACTGTAAAAACTGCTCATGCAACATCAATACATGACGAAGTCATAAATATACCCATTTTCCCATCATTTAAAAAAAAATGGTTACCACAAATTTTACTTGTTTAATTTCTCTAATAAATTCGACGGTTTGATAGGTGTCGATTTTCTAATCGATATCGGTGCCAAAATAAATCTAAAGAATTTTGCACTTGAAACGTCACAAGTAAATTTACCTTTGCATTTTCAAAACAAATTATTTTTCCCACAAAACACAACGGAGCCCACACAGTCATATGAAACTGTTATACCTCCTCGTGTTTCACAAAAGGTTAAAGTACCTGTAAACAAAACAGATGTAATAGGAATACTAAACCATATTAACTTTGATGATATCGCAGAAATGCCAGAAGCCTTGGTAAAAATTGAAAGTAATTTTGCATTGACAACAATTACGAATTTATGTGAAAACCCAATAAAAATTAGTTTCACAGAACCATTTGAAGTGGAACCTATAAACGAAATTGAAAATAATTTTATCGAGAAAATGGAAACCGATATGGATATCGAAGTAAATCAACCAAATGATATGAAACTAAAACAAAATTTGAAGAACTTACGTTTAGACCACTGTAATCAAGAATATTAAGAAGAATATCAAGCGATTCGAGATCTTTGATACGAATACCGAGACATATTTTACTGTGAAGGTATTCCATTGACTTTTACGAATCAAATCAAACATAAAATCAATCTTACAAATGAAACACCTATTTTTACACAGACTTATCGATACCCTGAGATTCATAAGAAGGAAGTCAGCACCCAAATGGACCAGATGTTGAAAAATGGTATAATACAACCATCTAATTCCCCATGGTCTAGCCCAATTTGGATAGTACCAAAAAAGCTAGATGCATCTGGTACAAGAAAATGGAGAATAGTAATTGACTACCGAAAACTTAACGACAAAACAATTGAAGACAAGTACCCGTTACCCAACATCTCTGATATTTTAGATAAACTAGGTAAAGCTCAGTACTTTACGACGTTGGACCTAGCGAATGGTTTCCACCAAATAGAGTTGGAACCGGAAGACGTACATAAAACAGCATTTTCCACCGATACAGGACATTACGAGTTCAAACGTATGCCCTTCGGTTTACGAAATGCCCCCGCCTCGTTCCAGAGGGTAATGAACAACGTTCTTCGTGGCCTCCAGAATGAAATATGTTGCGTTTACTTGGATGACGTCATAATATACAGTAAATCACTCCAAGAGCACATAGAACGCTTGAGATTAATATTTGAACGGTTCAGACAATCAAATTTCAAGATTCAATTGGATAAGTCCGAATTTTTACACAAAGAAGTCAATTACCTTGGACATTTAATAACGAAAGAAGGCGTGAAACCCAACCCAGATAAGATAGAAGCTGTAAAAAACTTTCCTATTCCCAAAACACCAAAAGATATCAAATCATTTTTAGGACTAGCCGGATACTATAGAAGATTTATAAAGGATTTTGCTAAAATTGCCAAGCCAATGACATTATGTTTTAAGAAAAATGCTAAAGTCGAACATTCCCCAGCATTTTTATCGTCATTCAACCATTTAAAAAATCTTCTAATTAATTCCCCAATCCTTAAATACCCTGATTTCACACAGCCCTTCGTATTAACAACCGATGCTTCTAATACAGCTCTCGGTGCAGTTTCATCTCAATCAACACCCTCCAACGATCATCCCGTAGCGTATGCTTCCCGCACGCTAAATGAAACAGAACAGAAATACTCGACAATTGAAAAAGAATTGCTCGCTATCATCTGGGCATGTAAATACTTTAGGCCGTATTTATTTGGAAGGAAATTTCAAATATATATAGATCACGGCCTTTAGTCTGGCTTTTCAATGTTAAAGAGCCAGGTTCAAAACTTATTCGATGGAGATTAAAGCTTGAAGAATACGACTACACCATTATATATAAAAACGGCAAACAAAATACAAACGCCGACACTCTTTCAAGAATTCCACTCAACGCTTTAGAAACAGAATCTCTCCTTAATAATCCAGGAGATATTACAACTGACATCGATAAATTTCTAAACGAAATCGATAAAAATCTTCTAGAAAAAGTTCACTTTGACGAATATAACAAAATCATAAACGAAATTAATCGACCGGTTGAATTACCTCCAGTGCCTTCAACTTCTCAAGAGCCTTCAACCTCTATAATAATAATAATCTTTATTTAGCATGATGCTACATACAAAATCCATACATATAAAAGTTAAAATTTAAAATTAATAACAAAATTTCGGTAAATAATATATATGTATATAAAAAAATGAAATATATAAACGAAATACAAATACAAATACGAAAGGTTAAAAAGTAATAATAATAGTTCGATAAAAAATAAATAAATAGATATATGTGTATATAAAAAATGAAACAAGTACAATTAAAAACAAATACAAATACGAAGAGGTAACCTTAAACTATGCCAATAATACATGAGCTCTCACTAATCTTTTAAAAACATTTATGTTATCACAGTCTTTTATAGAATTAGGTAACATATTAAAATCGTACAAGCCCTTATACAGTACAGAATTGAGCATTTGACTAGAATTACACTTATCCATCAATATAAAATCAGAACGATTTCGTGTATTATAATTATGTACCTCTTCAAAAAACTTTACTTTATTACAAATGTATGGTGGTAACTTTTTGTTTTTAATTTTAAATAAAAATACATAGACACAAAATACAATTTTTTGTTTCACAGATAGCATATTTAATACATTGAGCATTGTGGCAATTGCTGCATACCTATTACATTTTAAAATAGTTCTCATTGCCCTGTTCTGCACAAGTTGTATCTGTTGTATATCTCGAATAAAAATTCTTGAAGATATCCGAATTAAACCACAAATTGAAAATACGTCCAGTACTGACACTGCTCATAGTACAAACGCAGACGAAACCCTAAATGAAATCCCAATATTAGACGAAATAATCAACAACAAAACGAATCAATTAATTGTGAAAAAATCACCATACGACGCCTACATAAAAAGAGAATTTGAAACCTTCGACGGTAATCGGATAATCCGAGCAGCAATTCCCACGAAACAAGAAGCGATAGTAAATTTTCTGAAAGAAAACCTTACAGAGAAAACTACCTATGTGCACTTTTTATCAAAAGAATTAAGTGTTTTTCAAGAAGCATTATCTAAACACTTTCTGTAATTTCAAGCTTGTAGAATGCACAAAACTCATCAATAATGTTAAACCAGAGGAAAGAGAAATGATAATAAGATTTTCACACGAAGGCAAAACTAATCATCAAGGAATACAGGAAACCCTAAAACGCCTGAAAATTAATTATTATTGGAAACCCCTGAAATCTGACGTCACTAAATTTATTAATGGATGTGAAATATGTCAAAGAACTAAGTATAACAGGAATCCACCAGACCAACCTCTTGTATTGACAGAAACACCTTCAAAACCCTTCGAGATTATTCACCTCGATACACTCCTTGTAGATAAACCAAAATTCCTAGTAATTATAGACAAATTTTCCAAATATGGACAAGCCCTTCCTTGCGTTGGCACAGCCATATCAGTGTCCCAAAATCTAATCCATTCTTTTCATTTTTCGGTATCCCTAAATTGATTGTATCCGATAATGGAACAGAATTCAAGAACGAAGTAGTTAAGGATTCATTAAAAACACATAATATTAAAATCCATTTTACTACTCCAAATCATCACGAGTCGAATTCGCCAGTTGAAAGGTTAAACTCGACCCTGATAGAACACATAAGAATACTACGAGAAAAAAACAAAAACACTGACGTATCAACCCTAATGTCCTATGCTATAATTGCTTATAATAGCACAATCCATTCAAGCACAGGCTTCACTCCCTATACATTGATTTTAGGGCACACTTCTTCTAGTGACCCTATGCAACTTATGCCCGCGCAAATATTCACCGAATATGTCCACAATCACAAAACTAACACGGAAGTTTTGTATAACAAAATACAACAAGACTCAATTAATTTAAAACAAAAACTTATTGATAAACATAATCAAAAGAAGACCCCTCAAAAACTAACCATAGGGTGTCAAATATATAAAAAACAAGACAAACGACGTGGTAAATTACACCACAGGTCCATTCGTCTTAACAAAAATATTAGAAAACAACAAGATTGAAATTGAAAACCCCAAAACAAATCGAAAAGAGATTTTGCATATCAACGAAACCAAAATCAAATCTATGGTTACAGATGGATCCGAATATTCAACATCGGAGCAGTAGGAATAAACTTCCATAACCTGAATAAATATCCCGGACTCCTACCCTATAAATTGGGAACTGCCAAAATAGTTTCCAATCATTGGTCATTAATACAAATTCACGACCTAACACCCCTTGTTAACGAATTTTATTTGATCAAAGAAAACGCTAACTATTTAATTAAAAACATTACAAATAATGTATCCTATGAACGAGAATATAAAAACACGTTGCTGCCTTTAATGGCATTAGAAAAACGCATAGAAAACAACATAAGGCAAATTGTCCCAACGAGTAGTTACTCAAAAAGACAAAAACGTGGCATCTTGAATCCTTTAGCATCATTAATAAAATGCATTACTGGCAATCTTGATAAAGATGATGCAGATCTTTATGATAGGCAAATTAGACAATTACAAGAAAATCAAGATAAACTTAAAAAAGCATCTTTTAATCAAATTAATTTATTAGGGAAAACCATTGAACAGTTTCAAAACGTTATCTCTAATATATCTGCCAATCAAATAACGCTAAAATCGAGAATACTGCAAATTGAAAGCACAATTAAAAAGGTAGCTCTGTCTGCTATTGACAACCATCAATACTTCCAAACTCACATAATAATTAATCAGATATCAATGCTATATCAAACAATTTATGATATCTTAGAAAAAACGGAAGTAGCTAGCTCATTTGCTAAAATCAATACGCTCCATAATTCAATAATCGATCCATTAGAGCTAATAAAAGAAATTTGTAGATTTAAAAAACAATTAGTGCATGACGTGTTACCATTAGAAGCCAATATTGATAACATATTGAACTACGAAAAAATAATCAAGATTAAAGGTTATTCAAAGGGCCTGATTATCACCTTCATCTTGGAAATACCATTGGTCGAATGTCTATCACTATTATCAATTATTTCCGATACCAATTCCAAGCGAAAAAAATCCTGATTTCTTTATGAACTTTCCACACAAACCATACCTTGCACTTAGCAACAACAAGTACTCTTATATGGACCAAACCTGCAACCGATTGTTACCCAACGAGTACTTATGTAAAGAAGCCCATACTGCATACATTGATCATGAGCCTCCATGTGCAGTCCTATTGATTTTATACAAAGAAAATGCCACTACTTGCCACCCTTTCCGTATTAGACTACAAAATGTCCAAATCACTAAAATAACGGACGGAAAATGGATAATCACAACGCCCGAACAACTAATTGTCTCAGCATCTTGTCCAAATTCTAAGGACAACGTACCGCTTCATGGTTCCTACCGAATCTACAAATGAATGCAGCTTACAAATAAAGTCAATTACTCTACGAACTTATAAGCCCAATCGTTTGACTTATGATGATGTATCCTTGCCTACACTGAATTTATCGATGAATTATTACCAAACAAAGGAGTTTGCTTTTAATCCACCTACACTTGACCTGAACTCCATCAACTTGAAGGAAACCAATGAAATTGCCACAACGCTTCAAGAACAGAAGAGACGACTACAAGAAATATCCAACCCAATGGAAATGCACCAAATAAATTTTTGGACAATTTTACTTTATTGTATTTTAGGAATACTATGCATTTTTACTGTCTATAAATTACTTTTGAAACATCGCCTTAAACGTGCCCAAAAAGCCTCGTTAGAAGACGATATTGTAATTTAACAATTTTACTTTTACTTATTTAGTTTAATCATATTTTTCTTTTAGCATTTTCTTTATTTTTTCCATTGTATAAAACCATACCTTTTTTGGTATGCTTTTAACTTAGGATGGAGGAGTTATATCCCGTGAGAACTCCAATTCAGCATTTATATTGTTCTATTCAGCTTATTTTTTATATTATCAAAGGAGTAATTTTTAGATTTAAGATAGTTCTTGTATTAGACAAATAAAGTTTTTTAAAAACGCTCTCTCGTGTACACCCCTCGTAAGTCATGGTAATATTTTATGTAAAAAAATTTGCCCTGAACTTAAATACTCATAAAATTAATAATATTTATTGAAATAAGCAAATAATAAAGGAATCTTTTAGAAAAACGCAAATGCATAAGTAAAAGATAGATAGGAGGTATTACCTAAGACAAAAAAAAGTAGGTATTGAGTAAACATGAACATAACATGGCCATTAACAAAACTTTTTGATTCTTTGTTAACGTGATTTTTTCAAATTTTGACAAATTTTCTATGTTAAAACATTGTTCTGTCTCTGAATAAATCTAAGATACCATTTCTTATTGGGCCATTTGTTTTCTGAAAGTTGAGGAGCCTAAAAACTTTGAACGTTTGTTCAAAGTTATGGGGAGTATTTGAAATTTATACGTTGGGTTATAAAATGTGCTCTAAAAAAATTATACGTTAAAATTCAATATTGCCCATATATTTAGTGTTCAATGAGGTCCAAGGGCACCCAATAAACCTATCTATAAAACAACTGTGTGGTCAGATATGAGCTAAAGTTTTCGCATTACAAATTTCCCAGGGTTTTTGGACAAACTGTTCAATGTTTCTAGGATCGATACGGTACATCGAGAGCTCAACAGAGCCAAAATGATATATTCGTGTAGGATTGACGGAATGTAACGAACAGTGTTTGCCGATATCATAAATTATATAGTCGTGAAGTTAAGGACAATATGTTTTTATGACTTTTGGTTCAAAGTTATATGACCTTTCAAAGTAGTAGGGTTCTACGATACTTGAGTAGAAATTATTATGTGTTAGTAGTTAATAACCCTGAAAAAGAGTGAATGCCTCATTACTTCCAAAACTCTGCAAAATCGAACTGAAAAAAAAAATTCAAGATTGTAGTCTGTGACTTTTCGTATTTTTCTCTGAAACTTGTTCCAACTCGTTCCAACTTCACAGCCATAACATTGTCCATTACTTTTTGGAAAGCTGATGCGTTCTTTAATCCAAAGGGCATTCTGTTGAATGTGTAATTCGTAATTTCTATTTTCTTCATTGAGTGCTATTTTTGGTATAGAAGTCTCATATATTTCAACTTGATACAATCATAACGTTTGCAAATGAGCATTCAGATTGATTAAGAGCAGTAACGCGCAATAAGCCAGTTTAACAATCATCCGACTAAGGCCGGAGTCTCATGCATCCTTTTTCCGATGAAAGATGTCCGAAAACCCTTCTATTCTGACATATTTTTATACGAATATGTCAGAAAAATAGCTATTTACCTAACAAGTGCGGAAAATGAATTTTTCCGCACGCGACTGCCGTTCACCGAACGACGCGTAGCGGAGTTCCGTGATGCAGCCGAGTGCGGAAAAATATTTTCCGCAAGTTTTAGGTACAATATTTTTCCTACAGGCGGAAAAAAGGAAAAATTTTTCTTTTTTTTTTTACATATCAGTGCGGTAAAATTTTTTCCGCACTGACAGCCATGCGGAAAAACTTTTTCCGCACTGATATGTCAAAAAAAAAAGTTTTACCGCACCGTGCGGAAAAACTCATTTTCCGCACGCATATCAGTGCGGAAAATCGATTTTTCCGCACGGCTGTAGGAAATAGTTATTTTCCTAACAAGTGCGCAAAGTGTTACTTTTCCGCACGCAAACACAGTTATACGAACGACGCGAAGCGGAGTTTGGATAAGTGTTTGCGTGCGGAAAAGACACTTTGCGCACGTGTTAGGAACTAAATTTTTCCTACGAGCTTCATATCAGGTAGGTAACAACAAAAATTTAGAAAAAAAAATTATTTGTTCAACTATTTTTAATTAACTTGAAGCGAACCTATGCAGTTATCAAAAAATTACATAACAAAAAAAAAATAACAGAAAATCATCGTCAGAGCCCTTTTTTTAAAACGTTTAAATTTGATGAGAAAGTTTGTAGATTCTTGCATATCAATAGAGAACAAATCTGACAATGTGTCAAAGTTAATTAAATTTGGTGTTTGTATAGATGTTGGCTGATATAGAAACAGAGGAAAAATTTGTCATCATTTGTCAACGTCGACAGGTGCCCTTATTGTTGCTTGACAATTATTTTTACTTTTCGGCACTCAGTGCGGATAAGGCCTGTATCCGCACTGAGTGCGGAAAAGTGTAACTTTGAGAACCGAAATGCGTGCGGAAAAGTACTACTTTGCGCACGCTCGTAGGAAATAGTTATTTTCCTAACAAGTGCGCAAAGTGTTACTTTTCCGCACGCAAACACAGTTATACGAACGACGCGAAGCGGAGTTCGGATAAGTGTTTGCGTGCGGAAAAGACACTTTGCGCACGTGTTAGGAACAAAATTTTTCCTACGAGCTTCATATCAAGTAGGTAACAACAAAAATTTTTAAAAAAAAAAACGATAATTTGTTCAATTATTTTTAATTAACTTGGAGCGAACCTACGCATTTATCAAACAATTACGTAACAAAAAAAATAATAATAAAAAATCCTCGTCAGAGCTGTTCATCTTAAAGCGTTTAAATTTGATGAGAAAGTTTGTAGATTCTTGCATATAAATAGAGAACAAATCTGACAATGTGTCAAAGTTAATTATATTCGGTGTTCGTATAGATGTAGGCTGCTAAAGAAACAGAGAAAAACTTGTCATCATGTGTCAAAGTCGACAGGTACACTTATTGTTGCTTGACAATTATTTTTACTTTTCGGCACTCAGTGCGGATAAGGCCTGTATCCGCACTGAGTGCGGAAAAGTGTAACTTTGAGTACCGAAATGCGTGCGGAAAAGTACTACTTTGCGCACGCTCGTAGGAAAAAGGTTTTTCGGACATCTTACGTCGGAAAACGGATGCATGAGACTCCAGCTTAAGTACCTGACCCCTGTTTGTGCAATTGGCGTATTCTAAAACGAAATACTAGCATCTGGTTCCATTAATTTTCAAAGTACGTATTTATTACCGTCATTACTTAGGAATACAAAGGCTCATTAAAATAACCCCGTCCATACAAATCTTTGATCATTTAGCGGCCCTTCCATTATCTTAAACTTCAATTACCTACCTCTCATAATGTCCTTTTATCTTTACGAGCTGACAAACCATTGAAAATTGCGCGTTTTGCACAAATATTAAAAGCCCCAACCTCGGCGAAGCGTTTAATATGAGTGTCCCAAATTAATTAGGAATTTCCAAATGATAATGCCAATCACATACGTAAATGACAGGTGACATATAAAGACATGGTAAATTAATCAACACGTCTAATGCAGACTGTGCATATGCACCTAAAGCAAAACCGAATGATAATAATTAGGAATTTATTTGTGCCAAGCTTGAACGTCATATGGTTAAAGTACATAAACCAATTTTGCTTCTAAAGATTGAGGACAATAATTTTTCTAAACTTGTGCCAAGCGAATTTTATTCAATCGTAATAAAAGGGTGAAAACCCACTTCATAATTTATTAAAGTCAGGACAATTCGGAGCGGGATAAAAAACGTTTTGTTGGAAGACACTCGACATTCTGCCCTTGTTGCTATTGTTGTGCCAGGTCAAAATTTATAGTTTATTTGCTTCAAAATTTTAAAAAAATTATTTACAAACGATGCGTTTTTGATTTATAGAACATAAATTCAAATTCTATTATCGTGCTGACTTTGAATTTATGAAAGTATTCCGACAACAATTTATGCCGGATTCAACGGAAAGTAGTAATAGAGGTTTAACTAAGTATAGCGTTGATTGAAAGTCAGTAATCTGAGCAAATCAATGATAAATTTTACAGCTCTTGAAGGTTTTTACAATCTGCGCCAAGAATATGAGCGTCATTATACAAGATGTCTTGAAAAGGTTGCAACTTTGCACATTTGAGAAAACTTTGATGATCTAAGAGTCGAGATCCTCGTAACAATAAAAATCGAAACTCGTATCCTACATCCGTCTGTATGTTTTAGTTTGTTCCCGATACAACGCAATCCACGATCATTTAATGACGCTGTACTTTTTATAGGAAAAGTTCCCTGATAATCTTATACTAAATATATAATATAAGCGACCAAATTTTATCTAATACACAATTCAGACCGCATCTCTATGAAACCGCTTTATGGTTTGTTTATGCTTTATCGACGAAATATTGTCTCTTTAGAGGCAAAAGTTTTTGACTTGTTGTCGATTTATTATTTCAGGTGCCCCCCAAGTGTTGCGACACACAGCAACGCCGGAAATCTTCGTCGAAAGTGGACAAACCGTGGATCTCAGCATGGTCGTTTGCGCTGATCCCAGACTAAGATCGATTGCCTGGGAATGGGGCTCGCTCAGACTGGAAGCCGGCAATGAGATGGGTGAGAATTTTTCTAAAAAGCTTTTAACAAAATTACTATAGGCATTTATTTTCAAGACAAAATCATAGTAAAAGAGAATAGCCTCGACTGCTGCATAAAACTTGCTTCTTAGCATATAATGTTTTCCTGGAAATGAAAAATGTAACGTAAAAATGCTGTCATTGAAGTTTTATTTTTATTTTAAATTTTGTGCTGCCACTTTTGAGCAAATTAGTTTCCCAGGAGTATGTACTTACTTATAAAAATATTTTCTGGCTTTTTAAAGCAGAGATCATTGGCCTGAAAAAACTAGTCTATATACTCTCGTTTATGAAAATTGGATCCACATACAGAGATGGACAAAGCCAAGGGTCATTGTCTTTTGATTTGATGAAATAAAATAGTCGAGTGTCTTCACATTTGAGCAAATTATTCACTGAAGAAATTACTCCTTATTCCACTTGGAGTATGTAGAATTGAATTTTATATGAATATGTAGCGACATAATATGTATCAAACTAAAATTATTAAAAATCACCTTTATAAAATTTCATCTGTACACTAACAAATGAAATATATATAGGGTGTAAATTTGAGAACTTTCAATGTGAATATCTTTGAAAGTAAAAAAATTTCAACAACGTTATTTGGTACAAATGTAGAGGGAAATAGAACCATCATATTTTGGGTATGGGGTGAGTGACCCCTTGGGCCCATCACCTTAACCTCCAACCCCAAAATTTTAAATGATACTTTTGCAGATCAGTGGATTGGGAGAAGAGGTCCAATGGAATATGGCCGGCGAGATCACCAGATCTAACACCCATCGACTTTTTTCTCTGGGGCCACTTCAAAAGTGTTGTGTTTAAAATGCAACCTGCAGCTTCACTCGATGATCTTCGGCAACGGATTATTACAGAATGTGAATCTATGCCAAGAGAATTGTTTCAGAATGTAGGAAATGAGTTTGAAATAGATTATATTTTTGTTTAGCCCAAAATGAAATGCATTTTGAGCATCTAATTAAACAAAATAGCATTTCATAAAAACAGGGTTTATTTCATTTGAATTGTAGTTTTTGTTCGGCCCGGTATTAAATTTAGAAAAAATTCTTGTGCAGGTGGATACTACTCAAAAATATTCAATTTTAGGTATCATAAAAGAGATGTGCGATTTAAAATTTTGCGGTTGGGGTGCATGGGGTCCAAGAGATCACTCACCCCCTAACCAAAATATGGTGGTTCTAATTCCCCCTGCCTGTATAACATTTGTAATAAATTACGTTTTTCTAACTTTTTTACTTACAGAGGTATTCACATTGAAAGTTTTCAAATTGACACCCTGTATATGCAACCCATATTAGACCCAATTACAAGGACCCAAGGCAGGAGCTTGAAATTGATCATGAGAATGCGAAAACTATTTGAGCAATTTTAATGATGCAACAGTTATCATGTGACGATGACTGACAAAAAATAGAATGTAAATCAATAGTCGGACACAGTACAGCTAGATAAAGATAACGTTAAAATAAAACATCTAAATTCCGGACTTAACAATTAGAGCCGATAAAAACTATGGCAATTTATTTTAGATTTGTGCTAATCATTATATGTATAAATTATTTCAGGAAAATTCAAAGTGGACGACGTAACTCAAGAAGAGGGAGAAGACTGCTATTTAACCACACTTCACGTCAAAGATACTTCAGCGACAGACTCGAAAACCTATTATTTGCTCGTGGAAAACGACAAGGGCAGGGATACGCATGCCGTTCAATTATACGTGAATGGTGAGTGGACTAAATATTAATTATCCGAAAGCAAAAGCTTTACTCTTCTGAGCGGTGATTTTGCTGTTATTTTAAATTTTTGCCTTAATTTTTATCGCTTTTAGGCCACAGCTGAAAGAGTAGAACGAATGTTTTGAAATTTCAAAACGTGCGCTTCAATTTGGAATATTTGATAGCAAAGTTTATGATACACAGATCATTCAGAATTTTAAGATTGAAAGAAAGAAAGCTAGTCATTATTCTTTAGCCTTCCGGCAGCCTTATTCTGTAACTTGCAACCGCAGAGAATTGAGCAATTGTTGCTGTCAAGTCGTTGTCAAACGCGAGTTTTCCATTCAAAAAAAGCAACTTGCGACCGGTTGCTGTTTGCTATCTAGTTTCGTAGAGAATAAGCCTGCCGGACTCTTGAAGGTCGTGGGACTCTTTAAAATATACTTCATGGGCTTCAAGTGTTTTCGAAATTTTGAAGTAAGAAAAAGTCGAAAATTGCACGTTCTGCCGGATTCTATTTTACGAGTCGAGTCGTAATTCGTATCGAATTGGCAAAATAGCGATTCTATTTTACGATATTTCAATACGTATTACACGGTACGTCCGGAGCTGTCGTATTCGATATCTAGACAATCCGACTCGATTCGTAAAATAGAATCCGGGGGCTCACACTCGCGTCTGAATACTCCATTCCACATTGATACGTTATACGAACTGTCAAATTCAATTTATAACCATGTTCTATTCTAAATGACTTGTAACTAACCCAAACTAACCCAAACCCAAATACATATTCTTTTGGATCCAGTGGCGTATCCAGGGGGGGGCAAAGGGGGCAATTGCCCCCCCCCAGAGCAACAACCTTTTATTTCTTAAAAATATTCCAAATAACAAAAAATTATTTTTGTACTCGCGTACGTGAAGTTATTACTTCGCACAGTCATTTGCGTGCGCAAAGTTGAACTTTGCGCACGGAAACTCTTTGCGCAGTCCTTTTTGTTTCACATAATTACAGTATTTATACGCAGTGATTTATAATCGATTTTTCATTGTTTTGTGGGTTCCTGGATAAACTAATTCAAAAAGAAGGGCTTAATGTTATTTTTGTTCCAAGAAAGGCATTCAGGTAATGTTCAGCTTTTTAATCTGACATTTTCCGTATTAGGGGAGCAAAAATCCAGCAAAAAAAGGTGTGAGGTCAGGTGACTATTGGTGGGGAGGCACCAACTCACATTCCTTTGGAGTATCAGATCATAAAAGTTAGACAGTAAGTTATACTCCTCCATATACTTCCCAACTTAATGGTGTTGCGAAAAGCAGTCTTACTGTTTTTGCGGGAAAGTATCACTTTGCGCACTTGTTACAAAAATAACTATTTTTATGTAGGTATATAATACACACCTTTAAATCTAACTTCAGGTTGGCTTTGTGTTTTGTGTTATATGTTACTTGTTTCTTGAAAGTCGATTTCTCACGAAAATAAATAATTTCAGTTATAAATCTCTTATCGTTTCAATAAGCAGCCCAAACATTTTTTCAGTGGCGGCTCGCAGCCTAATAATACGGAACCATGGCACATGGCACTACCCTATTTTTCGGTAAAAATATATTTTTTGTCCCATAAAATATTAGAAACGCGCGAATATGCCATCAAGATGTGAGATTTTAACGACTTTTGGGCGTGGCACCCTGGTTTGGCCCCCCTCCCAGAGCCTCAGGCTGGATACGCCACTGTTTGGATCACACGAAAATTCGTTTTTGTCTTGGAAAGAGCAATCAAAATAATAGTCGAGGGAAAGTCGTCGTCCCGAGACAAATGGAACGTTTCAAAAAAAATGAAAATATTGAAACGGCCAGTTCTGACCGAGGAAGTAGTAATAGTAAACATTTCTATTCAAATTTTCTCTGGGAAATATTTTAATTTCTATTTTCTATAATCAGCGAACGAGCGTCCTTTTTATTGATTGCAGTATTTGGCGAATTGAAATTTTATTATGCTTTAATGAAATTTTATTTTCAGAGCCACTACAAATGAGCACTCTGGTGAGCGTGGCCGGTTCCCTATTAGTAGGTTTCCTTCTGTCGGTTTGCGTCTGCATTTACGCAATCAGAGCGGGAAAATGTTGCTTTTCAAGTAAGTGATGGTATTTATGGCTATAAAAAAGTCTCAATTGCTCCAAAAACTTTACCAAGCAAAAATGTGAGATTCTGAGGGTCTAGTAGTTAAATATTTGATGCTGTGCAGGAAATATGCAAATATTAAGTGGACTGTATAAATGGTGTAATCAAATCGATCGCGATATGCACAAAATTTGATTTTAATAGTTACTCACTCACCTTTCTTGAAGCGTATCACTAAATTCTTGAATAAGAGGGCCCTCTGGAACACTTCCTTTGGGTTGCTCAATCCACCCAGCACCATAGTTGAGTTAGTAAAGGTTTTTCAAAAATTCCGAAAATCCGAAAGCCGAAAATTGTTTTGTCACCACAAATTAAAATTACGACAAAAGGTAAGGGTAAGAAAAGTTGCATGCCCTTTCACAAGCGACGGTACTCTCTGGCGCCTTGTCGGACGGGTTCAATCGCAGTGATTTTACTATTTTTAGGATCCGTATGTAGTACCGAAAAGATACATGTTTTGCGCTGTTGACGCATGTGAGTTTTACCATTCAAACCTGTGCATATTATCAAAAATAATCAATGCTATGCGCGCGAATAATAATCTTCAAATCCAAAAATATTGTCACCAACGATAAGATGCCAAATTTAGTTAAACCAACCTTAATTAATAATAACACGCTTACATAAATTTAATAAAGATTCTTCAACAGATGCAGATGATATTAACTATTCAAAAACGTTTAAAGAACAAACAAATGAATGCATTTTTTAGTAGACTTAAAAAGTTTTAGTAATACTTTACTTTCATAGAGCCGTTTAAAGTATGAAAATAAGAGATCGTTTTTAATATTTCCAACGTGAAGAGACAAGTTAATAACGAGCCTTATCGTAACCGTTGATATTTGCGACCCTTTTTTTTTTAGGGGCAAAATGGACACATAGAACACGTTTGCGAAAGATATTTGCGGATAACAAAACGGTGTCGGGTTGACGTTGTCACGAGAAAAATAGCTTCATAAAGTGAAGATAATCATTTGGATGAGGGTTTTATGGAGGTTCAGAAAAAAAATCCATTCCAGGAATTATGTCAGTGATGATTTTTGGAGCCATTAAGGTGATGTTGTTTATTCTGAATTTAAAGCAATCTTATCATCATCCAAATGCATTAGCGAAGTTTATTGAAACTGTAGAATAATGCAGTAACACATTATTCCAAATTTATTCAGTTATCATTGCAAGTATTTATACATGATAGAAATCTATTACAAATAAAAAAAATTGTAAAAATTTGGTTTGTTCCAAAGTTTCAAAAAAGTTACATCTATTAAATTATCATGTGAAATATCTGGCAGCAGTTTCCTGATAGGTAGCGGAAGCTTCATTGCAATTTAACTTGCCCCTATAAGCTAATTTCACAGACTCAATTTTATCTGTCTGAAATTAAATTAGTTTAGACATATAATTCCGAAATTCGCTTATTTATCTATATCTATAATCAATAAACAATATTTTATTGTATAACAAAACGATATTTATTGCCTTGCCAGCTAAACTTTATTGCCAGTTAATATTACAAAAATCGATTTAATTATTCTTTTCCACAGATTCAAATTTAAGAAAATCGGCAAGTGGTTTATAGAGCCAATAAAGATTTTCTTTTTAGCTTTGAGATTATCTCGACAATCCCCATTAGCAATGTAAAAATGCGTAACAAGCTCCATTAAGGGTTTATCAGCCTATTTGAGCCTAAAATGGGGGAGCGTAAATTGCAGGATAATTATTAGACTATGCGGAGTACAATAAAAATAAAAGTTTGCTTTATTAAACACAATTTTAGAAAGTATGACATGCATTAAAGATTATTTCAGACAGAAATATTTTGTTTGCGAACCACTCATTTGAATGCCTAAGAAGCTCTCGAAAAATGCGATTCACAAACTTTCTAAGTTTTCAATTTAGAGCGATGCGAACACAAGCTTTATAATTAAATTCTAAATCTATGGTCTCCAATGTAGTTTCCTTGATTTCGAGTCGCATCTTGCCGAGTTAAATTCCTCCGAGGGATAGTTCAGCGAGCCGATCAAGCCGTTCGTTACATGCTATCCAGGGATGAGTTGCAACGTTTCAGCAAATAGAGTTTTCGTTCGGTAGGTAAATGGACTAGAAAAGCTCGATAGTAACGAGACGAAAAGTTTGCCATTGATATAAATATGAGCAAATACATATTAGAGTAATAGTGTTCCTTTATTAGACTATAATATCGAGGCTATTTCTGTTCTATTAACAACAAGCAATAACTTGAGCAGATGCAGTGCCATTCATGTTTGTAATCTTAAAAGTCAATACAAGAAAAATTGGTCATTAATTAATAACTAAAATCACCAATAAACACCCCGGTGAGAATATTCAGCCCCTGACTTTTTTTATTCTTCTGAGGGGAGACCTATATCTTTCTAGTTACGTAAATAAATTCAGGTTTACCTTAGTTTACTCATACTTTTTAAGGGTTTGATACCATTTTATTTATGTGTTTTGTTAACTTCCAATTCGTAAACACTTTGTCCTCATTTGGATCGAAAATAAAAACTAGCAAAATTTGTCTATTGGCAACTAAAATCATTAATAAACGTCACCGTGAAAATAAGAACCCCTATCATTATACCACAAAGTTTTTTAATAATTACATTTTTCTGCGATTGACAAGAAATGTCAACATTTTTGACCGGTTAACAGGTCACAAAACTCAATGAGGCCTATGATTGAACGTTTACGTTATCCGTAACGTACATGTTAAGCCGGAATTTAACAGCAACGAGGCAAGTTCGTATGATGGAAAGTTTTCCATAACACATTACTGTTATTTTCCGCCTGTTATGTCCTAATTTAACATATAGCCTCAACAGCCTCGAATAACATGCCGTTAACTGTCAAACGTGTATGTTACCACTGTTTTTTATTCTTTTTGGAGATCTTTTTTTAAATGGAAATGGAAATTAGAGAATGAAATCAGGAGGTTTAGTATAAACTTAACTACGTACTATTTTATATCAATAAATTACGAGGTACAAAACTTTATTATTGATTTACTATTTAAGGACTGAATTGAACATCCAAAGAAGCTATAACAGAGATCACAGTCATTCTTTTGAAGCTCCTGATGAAGTTTTCTTATTCTTATCTTACTATACTATAGACTTCCAAAAAAAATCAGTGTAGATTTTAATTGCGAGAATGAGCCTCATTTTAATATTTCTCAAAGACCAGGGATTTCATCCATTCCAGTCGAACTGAAGGTCTAATATTCAATCTGAATTCTAAGTTTGAATCTGTTTTTGATTTAGGTATATGGGTTCTAGTAATGCTTGTTTTTTGTGGCCATGGAAGTTATCAAAAATGTGTAGGGCAAAATTTCGAGTTGCCAATGGCACAATCAACGATTGCAAAATTAAGTAGCTCTACATACTGTATCACAGTTCTTTTGGATGATTTTTCGCCATCATAGTTCGCCATTGTTAAATTAAATAAAATGTAAAATGAACTGCAAAACAATCTAACGTAATTGTTTGTTGTTGTTTTCAGGAAAACGTCATTTTTGAAACTGTAGTGAAGTTAGGCACAAATACTTTCATCCATTCGTAACAGTCAGCTTAACATCCTCTGTTATCAAATCCGTCAATCATACCAATATAACATCTACTGTTATTTTATATGTTATCTATTCCCTGTTAGCGTAACATAACAGATTTGTGTTAAAATTAACGTAAACGTTCAATCATAGGACCCAATATTCTGGTATTTTAATTATATTTCAATAGTTGCTAAGGAATCAATGAATAACAATAATACGGGAATCACTTTTCCGGCCCAGGCCGGGAAAGTGATTCTCGTTCTGCTGAATAATTGGAACAAAGAGACAAACATTTAACAGATATTTAACCGATCGCAGAAAAAATAGTATGTGTATTTCGGTGGAAAAGCACATTCTCGGCCTTCGGTGTTTGCCGGCCTCGGCTACGCCTCGTCCGTCAACTTACACCGTCGGCCGAGAATGTGTCACTTTTCCACCTAAATACACAATATTGTCACAATAAGCTAAACGTCCGCCAGGCTGTCAAGAATCGATCGCGGAAATACTAGAATCTAGCGAATTATTCTACTTTAATCTGGAAAATTAGATTATCGTGTGTATTTTAGATTTCACAGGAATAGATTTAGGGATATATAAGAAGGCCGGCATTGGTTTGTAAGTTAGTTTTCAGTTCGAGTGTGATACGATTTAAATAGTGATTGTAAAGAGTTTAATTGTTGAGTTTTTTGTTAAGTGGAATAAATTATTGCTGTGTTAATCGGACTTTGATTTTTGGAATAAACGAAACGAACAACGAACCCAAGATTTTTGTCAGCAGGCAACCCCAAGCCGCGACATTGGTGCCAAGAAGTGGGATATAAAGGACTGCAGAGTGAAATCCAATTGCGGAAGTGTGGGGACACTAGTGTAGTGTAAAAACTGAACACTAAGTGAACACTGGGACAGTTAGTGCAGTGCAAACAGTGACAATCACAAAAAGAGACTCAACCGATCGTGTGAATTACCCCGGAAGTGACTCTATCCCCGATTTAGACTGTGATAGTGAATCTTCGAGTGAGTTCTAGAAAATTCTATTTGGAAACTAAGGGAGATATCGAATTTGTGACTTCGCCGACGTATTCGGAACATCAATCATCATTCAGAAGAAGTTTTTCGAGGAGTTTCGGGAAAATTCTAGTACATTCTATTTGGAAACCAAGGGAGATATCGAAATTGTGACTTCACCAACGTGTTTGCTGTATCAATCGACATCTAGAAAAGAAGTTTCAAGAAAATTCCAGAACATTCTATTCTAGAAGAAGAAGGCAAGTTATCCAATTTGAGACTTCACCGGCGAGTTTGGAACTTCGAGCAAAGACCAGAAAGGATATTTGAAGAAAGTTCGAGGGAAATTCTAGAACATTCTGTATATGCCTATCACAAGACAACAAGCCAAAATGGACGAACAAAAAGTTGAAGAACTCCTGCGCAAAATGTTGGAACGTCAAGAGACCAAACGACAACAAGAAAAACAAGACGAAGATGCCAGACGACAACAAGAAAAACAAGACGAAGAAGCCAGACGACAACAAGAAAAACAAGACGAAGAAGCCAGACGACAACAAGAAAAACAAGACGAAGAAGCCAGACGACAACAAGAAAAACAAGACGAAGAAGCCAGACGAAAACAAGTAAAACAAGACGAAGAAGCCAGACGACAACAAGAAAAACAAGACGAAGAAGCCAGACGACAACAAGAAAAACAAGACGAAGAAGCCAGACGACAACAAGAAAAACAAGACGAATAAGCTAGACGACAACAAGAAGAGGCCAGACGACAAAAAGAAAAACAAGAAGAAGCTAGGCAACAACAAGAACGGCAAGAAGACCTTGGAAAACTACAGAAGATATTCCAAACCATACAAGGAACTGTCGCTAACCTAGACCAGAAGATTGAAAAAGTTAAAGACGATGTGCAAGAAGTTAAACACGACGTCCAGGAAGTAAAAACTGAAGTCAAAATCGATGTTCAAGAAGTTAAAAACGACGTTCAGGGAGTAAAAGCTGAGGTAAAAGCCGATGTTCAGCAATTAAGACAAGAAGTTGAGGACCAAGTTCAAGCACTCGAAGATAAGATGCGTAGATTAGAAATACAGTCCATCAATCCAGCTAGTGTTGGAGCATTCCCCAGTATGAAGATAAAACCACCAACTTTTGACGGTTCTACGTCCTGGACCATGTATATTCGACAATTTGAAGCTGCTGCAAATACCAACGGATGGAACGATCAAGAAAAAGCTACAGCACTGATAGTGGCGCTACGAGGACCAGCCTTAGACCTTCTTCAGTCGATTCCTTCAGTCTACCAACAGAATTACCAGCATCTAAGTCAGACGTTGGAATTGCGCTTCGGAGATCATTACAGGCAAGAAGTATTTAGAACTCAATTCAAATCAAGAATTCAAAAACCCGGCGAGAGTTTACAAGAATTCGAATCAGAAGTTAAAAGGCTAGTGAGTGGCGTTTCCTGCAGCCGGGGAAGACATGCAGGAATGGATGGCAGTATCTGCATTTATCGATGGTCTCAGAGATTCGAAGATCCAGGAAAACCTGAGAATGTCCAAGTTCAGACAGAGTAGCAAAGCTCTTGTCCGAGCATTAGAACTAGAAGCAATCTTTGGTGCCTCGCGACCCAGAATACGAGCAGTGTCCATTGAGGACCCAAAAGATAAACAGATGTCAAAAGAGGATGGTAGCTTCGAAGCCAAAATGAGTAATTTCATGGAGAAAATAAAGAAACTGTTACTAGAAGATAGAAAAATGGGGAACGATTCCAGGCAAACACCAACACCGAGAAACCGAGTAAAATGCTACAGGTGCCAAAAGCTTGGACACATGCAATGGGATTGTAGACTAAGGATGTCCTTTCCATCTGGGGATCATTCTCAACGCTTTTCAAGGTCTAGAGACGCCAGCCCTAATAACAAACAGGAACCAACTAGTACGGAAGGAAGGATGCTGGCTAGTAATGACGAAGCCCCCAGAGTTGTGTACATAAAATCATTGGGCAGTCATTATAGAGGATTAAAATTCGAAGGACAAATTAATGGAGAATTGAAAACTATTACTTTTGATACGGGTGCTGAAGTTTCCATAATTAGAAGAACATTAGTCAAGTCTCGGGCAATCCAACCGCTCACTAGAAACCTGTCACTACGAACAGTCACCGGCGAATCTGCACCAGTTCAAGGAGAAGCTATGGTTGAGCTCACTTTTGGATCTACCACCTTCAGGCACAAAACATTAGTCGCCGATATAGAAGATGATTTTATTTTGGGAATTGATTTGATCGGCCAACATGGTTTCTCTTTTGATCCTTCCATGAACATCCTTAAATTTAGTAATGAAGAAATTGTCCTAACAACACAAGAAGAATCCGATGCCGTTAAGATCCTGGCCACAACCCCAGTGAGGATTCCTGGAAGTACTGAGAAGATCATTTGCGGAAAATTAGAAACAAACCCTGGGTGCTGCGTTGGGCTAACACGTAATTTCATTGGAGATAAACCAGAAAGATTTCTTGTTGGAAAGACTCTAGTAAGAACAAATGGAGACATTATGATAAGAATTGCCAATGTTTCTTCCGAAACAGTAAGAATAAAAGAAGGAGACATTATTGGAGCTCTCGAACCAGTGAAGCAAATATCGAACTGTGACCTACCAGATAAGCGACATTTTGTGAAATCCAAATTGGATACAGACTTCTTGATGCAGACTTTGGTGAAATCATGGAAACATCTCGATCCAGATAGACTTCAAGAAGCCACAGATATCATTTTGAAAGAAGCAGACGTATTTGTGATGGACAATCAAACCGGACGAACCAGCTTAATTCAACACAAAATTGATACTGGATTGGCACACCCAATTAGACAACCACCACGACGTATGCCAGTAGCTAAGCAACAGGAAGTGGAAAACCAAATTGATAAAATGCTTCAAGAGGGAATCATTGAAGAGTCAAATAGCCCATGGTCCGCGCCAGTAGTACTGGTTACGAAGAAAGATGGGAGTCTTAGATTTTGTGTGGACTACCGAAACCTTAATGACGTCACCAAGAAGGACAGCTTCCCTCTCCCAAGAATAGACGATACACTAATAACTCTATCGGGCTCCAAATGGTTTTCCACCTTGGATCTCAAAAGTGGATACTGGCAAGTGGCAATACATGACGATGACAAAGAGAAAACTGCCTTCAGTACCGGAAGCGGGCTATACCAGTTTAATGTAATGCCTTTCGGATTGTGTAATGCTCCAGCTACGTTTGAGCGACTGATGCATCTTGTTTTGCGAGGCCTTACATGGAGAACTTGCCTGGTATATTTGGATGATGTCATGATTATGGGAAATTCGTTCCAAGAACATCTCAATATCCTGAAAGAAGTTTTTGACCGCTTCCGGAATGCCAACTTGAAACTCAATCCAAATAAGTGTTTCCTATTTCAAAAGAAAGTGGAATTCTTAGGTCACGTGGTATCTGAAGAGGGCATACAAGTTATGGAAGGAAAAATAGATGCTGTCAGGGACTGGCCAAAACCACGCGACAAACATGAACTAAGGAGTTTTCTAGGATTATGTTCTTATTATCGAAGATTTGTGAAAGGACAGCTCCAACACTGGTGTTACTTGCATCTGTGTCCAAAATCAACATGCCTTTGTGATCAGGATAGGACAACACTGGGCTCGTACATAATGCTCCTTTCAATCTTCTAAATGCGGAATCGCATTCTTGGGACCAATTGAATGTTGATTTTTTTTCTGTTAATCGATGAAGTGGAGCAGCTATATTGGCGAATCCTTCCACAAATCTTCGATAATAAGAACATAATCCTAGAAAACTCCTTAGTTCATGTTGTCGCGTGGTTTTGGCCAGTCCCTGACAGCATCTATTTTTCCTTCCATAACTTGTATGCCCTCTTCAGATACCACGTGACCTAAGAATTCCACTTTCTTTTTAATGGCTTACAGAGCGGCTGTTCACGATTCAACAGGTGAAAGTCCGGCTAGAATTGTTTGGAAGGGAACTCAGGTTACCTTGCGATCTGATGTTTGGAGTACCCGAAGAAGAACGAAGAGAAATCCGAGATTATGCCGACGAAGTAAGGGCACAACTTCTGGGTATCCATGATTTTGCTCGGGAGCATATTCAACTAGCCAGTGACCGAAGGAAGACCAGATACGACTTGAAGGCCAATTCGGTCGGATTTCAAGAAGGTGATTTAGTGTGGTTGTATAACCCAGTAAGGAAGAAAGGAGTATCAGCGAAATTGTCTTCAGCATGGGAAGGACCCTATAGAGTAATCAAGAGGATCAATGATTTGGTTTATCGAGTCCAGCGCAACACCAGGAGTAAGATGAAAGTTGTACATCTGGACAGGTTGGTGAAATATCATGGGCGTGAAGTTGATCAGGACGATCAACCTTAAGAGGAGGGCAGTGTCACAATAAGCTAAACGTCCGCCAGGCTGTCAAGAATCGATCGCGGAAATACTAGAATCTAGCGAATTATTCTACTTTAATCTGGAAAATTAGATTATCGTGTGTATTCTAGATTTCACAGGAATAGATTTAGGGATATATAAGAAGGCCGGCATTGGTTTGTAAGTTAGTTTTCAGTTCGAGTGTGATACGATTTAAATAGTGATTGTAAAGAGTTTAATTGTTGAGTTTTTTGTTAAGTGGAATAAATTATTGCTGTGTTAATCGGACTTTGATTTTTGGAATAAACGAAACGAACAACGAACCCAACATTTTGGTCAGCAGGCAACCCCAAGCCGCGACAATATACTAATTTTGTGTACTCATAAATGTAGCGACCCTAGCACTCGGCGTGAAAATAATTATAACGAAAGCATAATAAATGTCTCCCAAATTGAGTGACCGATCATTATGAAGGGGTTTATGGCGAGTCCTCCCAATTTATTTTTTTAAAAATAATTATTATTATCGAGCCAAAAATCCTGCTGTATAAGCGAAAAATATTTTCTGAAGCAACTAAAGTCGGTTGTTTTTATTTTTGCAGCCATCGGACATTCACAAGTAAGTACACATATCCGAGAGGACGTAAAACTGGTTAAAATTAAAACTCCCAACTATCTTTTAGCTACAATCGAAACTTTGTCAGGAGTCAATGGATTCTGTAGAGCTTTCAAATCAAAATTTTCAGGATTTCCATTTTTTTTATTGGCTCGAATTTTGTTGGAGTATTCAATTCAGGCTCAAATTGCAATAGAGTCACTTGTCGCCCTTGTTGGTTTTCAAAAATGTTGTCCCAAATTGAATATTTTAGTGATATCAGACTAGCCTACTAGTCCTAGTGGGCTTGTGCAACAACTAAAAAGTAATTATCTGCGTATCTGAAGATCCTAGGAATCTCTGTGAAAAAGAACCAGATAATTTGAGAAGATCCAAATATTTTGAGATTATTCTAATAGAAAAACATTACTATTGCCAAGGGGTAGTTCAGGATTCGCGAATCTTCTCTAAGAACAACCAGGAAATTTTCAAGGCGATGACTCAGGATCTCAAGATATGTAGAGTATTTCTAAAGAGAACCAGGAAATTTGTAAGAGAAGACTGGGGATTTGAAATTCCTTAACATCTTTCCATAAAATAACGGTAGCCTTGTAAAAAAAAAATATAGTCTCAAGATTGAGCTTCTTGAAAGTCATTTGAGGGAATATTTAAGACATTTGTGAAGTGATTTAGTACTTGAGATGTTAAAATTTAAGATCTCAGTCTTCTCATAAGAGCACCAAGAAAATTGCAGGGCGATCACTCCAGATTTAAAGTCTGAACATCCTAGAGATTTCTCATTTAAAACGAAGAGATTTGCAAATGTTCGAGACTCCAGGGCTCAAAGGTTTTTTTAACATTTTTATAGAAGAACCAGATTACTCAAAAAGGCTCCCGGACTAAAGAATCTGAAGATCTAATGACTTTTCTTATGAAAGAATTCGAAAATTTGCAGACTTCAAGAACTCATTGATTTCTTCATAGAAGGACCAAAAAATTTAACGAGTGATATGTCAGGATAGATATTCTAGAATCTTCTCATAAAAGATGAAGAAACTTGCAAAGTTTCGAAACTACAGGATCCAAATGAGTCTCCCACAGAAAAATTAGAAATTTTTCAAAGTGATGACTTAAGATTTGGAATCAGAAGATTTCAGTCTTCTAATAAAAGTGCGAAAAAATCTGTTGAATGATAATTCCGGATTTAGGTAAAGATTCTAGAGTATTCCCATAAAAAGACTAGATCATTTCCAATGTTCAGTATCTGAGATATTTTATGGGTTTTTCCACGGCAGATTAGGAAATTTGAAGATGGTTGACTTCGAATTTAAGATCCACATATTCTAGAGTCCTGTCATAGGGAAATAAAGAAATTTTCAAAGTTTCCAGACTCGAAAATCTTAAGATTTCATGAGCTTTTTCATAAAAAAATCATAAAATTAGAGAAGTGATTACTCCAGTTTTGAAATCGAATGATTCTAGTGTGTTTTCATGACTATAACGAAGAAATCTGTAGAGTGATGATCCCGGATTCAAGATCTAAAGATTCTATAGTCATGAAAAAACGAAAAAATTTTCACATTTATCAGACTTTATAATCTGACGATTTTATTAGTTTTCTCACAGGGAAACCAGAGAATTTCTAGATTGATGAAAGTGTTTTCGGGATTTGAGATATAATCCTTTACATAAAAGAAAAAAAAATTAAATCCGTATACTTCAGTCTTCTCATAGGTACCTACACGAAGAAATTTGGGTAGTGATGATTCCAGATTTAAGATCTACAGTTTCCAGACTTAAAAGTCCAAAGGTTTTATGTTTTTTATCATAGAAAAACCAGAAAATTTGGAGTGATAACTTAGGAATTAACTCTAGAGTTTAGAGTCTCCTCATAAAAACAGCAAGGAATTTGTAAAATGATGACTCGCGATTTAAGATGTGAAGAGCTTAGCAACTTCTCTCAGAGGAATGACGAAATTTGCCAATTTTCTAGATTCCTGGATCCGAAAATTTTATGATCTTTTGTCATAGAAGAAATTAATTTCTGACCCTAGTTTCGATGCATTTTGTCCTATAGAAAAGGTCCTAATTTGAGTAAATAATTCAAGTAATTACTCATGATTTCAATATTCTTAAAAAAAAAAGCACAAAAAGTCTATCACAGGATTCAGATTTTGGGAATCTCCTCAACCAAAAGCCAGAATTAGGTCCAAAAACTTAGTTTCTTCTCTTTTCTGGATTTTGCGGAGTCGCTCCATTCTGTTCGAATCTTCTATTATTTTTGGAACTCAAGCACCGAGTTTCTTTGGAATATTTCAGAATCTTCGCAAACTATAACCTTGAACAACTTACTTTGCTGCAACCTTTCATACAGTTAATAGGCTTTTACAGTGTGTACCCTTTTGGAAACTTTTAAAATAGCTGTAACCTTTCTTTTTAAAATAGCTGTAACCTTTCTACTTGAAACCAGGCGCCCCTCAAGACTTTAGAAAAAAATAGAAAAATAATGAAAAAGACAAAAGCTGTAAGCTTGTCATATCAAAATAGCTATTTACCTAACAAGTGCGGAAAATGAATTTTTCCGCACGCGGCTGCCGTTCACCGAACGACGCGGAGCGGAGTTCGGTGATGAAGCCGAGTGCGGAAAAATATTTTCCGCAAGGTACAATATTTTTCCTACAGGCAAAAAAATGTAAAATTTTTCTTTTTTTTTTGACATATCAGTGCGGTAAAGTTTTTTCCGCACTGACAGCCGTGCGGAAAAACTTTTTCCGCACTGATATGTCAAAAAAAAAACTTTTACCGCACCGTGCGGGAAAACTCATTTTCCGCACGCATATCAGTGCGGAAAATCGATTTTTCCGCACGGCTGTAGGAAAATACGTTTTTGGTTTATAATAGGTATGTGAAAAAAATCCAAGAACAACATCGAAAACCTCGCCTCTCTGCCGGATTTCTATCAAAAGATATCAGTCTTGAGAGTTTGCAACAAAACATAGACATGACGTCACAACGGCTTGGGGCCCAACAGATTTTGCTTTGGTTCAAAACCAAAAGCCATGTTTCACCTATTTGATTCAACCCGTATTTAAGTGAGAGACGCAGGATTTTATTAGAGTCTGAATCTACGGTTTCCGAACGGTTGTGACGTCACGTTTCCACATTGTTTTGCGAATATCTCGAAAACCGTTAAGCATAAAATGGTGCGAGTTGAAATTCTTAGAATTTGTTATACAGAAATTTTGATGGTTTACACACCATTTACAGGATAGTGGGTCTGTCTATATTAGAATATTTTTTTCTGCATGACCCCCCTCAGACATAACGTCTGGCTGCGCCATTGCTTGAAACTCAATAAAGTCTCAAAATTATCCAAATGAAAACTAGAGCGGATGCAAATTGAAAGTGTTGAATGCCCGTCTACTTATTATCTGGCTAGCGAAACGGCGAACTCCAATAGAATTTGCTGCTTTGCCAAACTTGACGGAACAATAATAAACAAGTTAGTGACATTTTTTTTTTTTTGCTATATGGGCATAGGTAGTATTTTGAAATAGAAAAAAATCCGGCAACATTGCGAAATAATAGATGTAGAGAGGCGTGATTATTCAGAGGCATGATTCTATTGGTTAGAGTCTGAACGACAGCACGCAGTGGCGTGGTTATTGGTGAAACTAGATAATTTTTTTCTAATAATTTTATTAGTTTATTTCCCTGGTGTTTTCGGTGCCACTGAACCCAAAGACATGGCTGTCATCAGGCGGTGTCAGTTGAGGTGTCATTGAATATTTTTATGCTACGCCCCTTTTTTCTTCCCCCTTTCGTCTCTACCAAGTTACCACTTGCCAGACTATACTTCACCTTTAAAAATGAGCTGCCGCTGCCGAGGAAAGCTTAAAAGCTATTTCAAAAACCCGTAGAATGCCTACTAAATTCACTATGGAAGTATTGTACAATAAACTGTCATTGATTTCGACTTTACACTTTGAAAAGTGCTTGTCTTCTTAATCAAAAGAATGCATAAACTTTATTGGTGGAGTTAACTTCAAATTTAATGCATTAGATCTAGTAATTACTCAAAGGAATAATAAACTTAAGTTTTGTTGAAAGCTAACTTCCATCACACAATCGAATTCTAGAAATTCCTCCTCTTTACCTTTCAAATCTAATCTTACAGTTTATGTCTGACTCTAAATAATTTTCATTACTTCAACACTTGGATTAGTCCAGAACTTCTACTAAAATTCCTAAAGTTTCATGTAGAGTGGGAGGACAAATTTAACATTTTATGTAACAGAAAATTTACCAAATACCTTGCGGTTTGCCTTTTTTTATCGTGCACTTTTTTTAAATTAACTTTTTTATCTCCGCTTTCCATCAGTTTTATTTAACTTCTGGCCGAGTTGAACGACGGACGTTTTACCCGTTTATCTCTGAGCTGTTTTATTTAGAATTACATGTACTTTGACGTTGCATTAACCAGGAACAGGCAGTGAATATGTTTTAATTGTGTATGTATTTTAATGAAGCTTTAGATAAGGGGTTCTGTGGTTTTAAGTTTTATTGATACAGTGAAATATGTAGTTCTATTTGAATTGTGGTAGGTAATAGAAAAGTGGATTTGCTTGAGGATATTCTTCTTTGATTTAGAAGCTTTTAACATATCAATTTGGAATATCATTACATCAAAATCTATAAATGCTAATTTAATTTAGTTTTATGAAAAATTCGATCCTTAAAGGGGGTGTGACCCTAAAAAACGACTTAAGCTACTTAAATGAAGAAAGAAATTTTAAGATCTCTCGTGAAAACCGCAGTCCTATATTCAAAATAGTCTCCCTTGTGAAGATAAATTATGCAGGAACTTGTGATGTCATAACCACCGAAATCGCAGACTTCAGTTCGTTCAGTCGACAGTGAACCGTACCCTATACTTTAAGTGGTTGCATTTAGCTCTAGGAGATAATTGTCTTTTGTTTTGGAAAATTTTTACACGTGTTAGTACTGTCCTTGATAATCCAGTATGACGTCACAAACACCTAGTTGTAACTTTAAACCGCCCTAACTCGAAAACGGACCATAAATCGTAGCAAGATGCGGTTCAAATATTTATTCTTAGATTTTTTCGCACTACAACTTTAATTTTTGGGTCACACCCCCTTTAATGGGATGAATTATCGTTAAATTCAAAATTGATTTAGTTCGGAGCATATTTCAGAGCATTAACTATAGATTCTTTCTCTGGAATCTGAAAATTTAGCATTTGAAACATATCTGTCATTTTTATATAAAAATTCACTTAAAATTTGTTCGTTATCCATTGAAAGTTTTTATTCAAACCCATTGTCGAATCTAGAATCTCGAGCGCATATGTTATCTCTAGCGCAACATCGAAGCGAACAACTTCTGCCTCTCTACTTAGCCAAAGCTATAAAAATAGACATTTCAAAGTAGGACTGCAGCTTAAACGACATCCTCTCTAAAATCTGCACACTCTAAAACCTGAGATTTGAAAGATGTTTTGTTCCACTTCAAATTAAAAGTAACTAATTTCAATTGGAAGCTTTAACAATAAGGCAAAACTATTTCACCGCGAAATTCTAGCGGTGTCGTAAATAATGGAGCTTCCGGAATTAAGTGGTATCTCACCCTTCATCATCTTGAAACGCTTCATTAAGAGGAACACGGAGTAAATTTGTCTATGCATGTGGTTTTACAAGAGGGAGGTTAATGTGTGACGGAAACGACACCTTATTGCACGTATAGGCAATGAAAATGTATGGAGTCTCGTAAAGAATGTTTCAGTATAAAACGGCTTTAGGAAGGATCTGCAGCGAGGAGATATGTGTTGTGTGTTTTTAGCGGCGGCTGTGAGTTAATGAAAAACAAATTAAGTATCAATGAAATGTTTGTGATCGTGGCTTGATTTAGAATAGCTCAGAATTTATTGGATAAAAATGGCTCTTCATATTTAGAATAAATTAAATCAGATTAGTCTAGTTACTGTATCTTATACTTTTGTTCTAAGCATACCTAAAAATGAATAAGAGAAAATCCGTTACTTATTCGACAATTTTGTCACTGATGAACTTTATTATTAATAGTGGAAAATCTTCAGATTGTATATTATTCTCTCGATTACTATTTATTTTTCTGAGGGGGGCTCATCTTACTAGCTCTGCAAAGTTTAAAAGGTCACTGAGGTTTACCTCAATTTACTCACAATATCTTACGTTTTGATATAACTTTCTTCATATTTTTCACCAAATTTCAATTGTTTAATCTTGTTCCCATTTCTATTTAGAAAATGAGGTAATCAAGCTGAGTACTCATTTATTTCGATTCTAACATTTCTTTTTACATCAATAATTCTTTGTCCACTAATCGTGACTTAAATTACAAATGTATAAAACAATGGGAACGTGTTAAATTAATTATCTATTTAGTTATAAAATGTAAATATAGGTACGATGACAGTGAATTTATGTTGTTAAAGGTAAATCAATGCTTAGTAATTCTAAGTAAACACAGAAAGATATTTCAGGAAGTGCTTTGTCAAAAGTTTGATGCTATTAGATTATCCAAATCCTACATTCAATTTGCGTTCGCTTGCAAAATTGCCGGACGAAGACTAAAGCCGTAAATGGCCTCTCAATGGGGAGGAAATCGATATTCTATGTCCCCAATTAAAGCCGATCTGGCAATGGTTCGCTAATTATGTTCGAAACTGCCGGTTATTTATCGTTTTCTGACATGCCAAACTACCATCATAAACTTGGGGTTTGATTACAGTGGGACATTACACTAGTATTTTTTTACATATGGTAAATATAAAGTAACAAATGCAATATAAACTTCAAACCGAAAAGGATAATTTCAATTTAGACAGTAACTCTAGGGGTTTACCGTAGGTGCGAATAAGGGATATAATGATCCGCGAGAGTGAAACCGCTAGCTTTCTAGGCTCTGGTATTCCCGAGGAGTGATTGATCCCAGTGGATGCCGATGCCTTGGTTGCATCGGTCTTTTATGTTTAGTTAGCGTAAACTTTACGGGCCGCTTAATAATACTTAACTTACTAAACTGCTTATACTGTTGATTGATTGATGTTGATTGATGGTGCAGCCTGATTTTATAAATTTAATTCGATCAATCACCCTATAACCAGTTGATAATGTGAAAAATTTTGAAACCATCCTACGCGATATATTAGAAGCCAGACCGCACGAAAAGGCATGATAAAAATGTATCTTCGAGTTTCATCAAAACGCTAAGCGCACAATTGGCTTCTTTCAAAACCTGAGAGCGGTCTTAGTTAGTTTACCCATCAAGATTCTTTTTGATTAACTAGTGCTTTATTATTCCAGCCGAAAGCTCGATATAGAAAAAACCGCTCACCACCATCAGCTGACCAACAACCAAAACTCGCATCCGCCGTCACTTGGGCCGGGCGGCATTCATGCCGACGCCCTCTACACGACGGGTCCCAGAGGCGGCAACCACCCAGACGCCATGAAGGTACGTCTGGCTTCAATGGTACTCCAACCGCCCACTGAAGTATAGCACTGCACGATTATGCTGACAGGGCCGTCCAAGAGTGGAGCGGCATATTATCATCTCGAACTGAGTAGTTCCACTCTTGGAAGGTCTCGAGGCAATAATTCTTCCTTTATCGAGTACCGATGCTAACTGTTTTCGATTTTACGAAACTCACAAGGGATTTTCGGAAACCCGATCCGATTGACCGGATAATTGTATGACCGGATTATTTGCTGATCTTCTAGCTTGTTTTATTATTGGTTCAAATTAATGAAACGGTAATGTCAGGAGTTTTAAACAGTGGAGAGATTTCGACGACACAATGAACAAAAATCGGAATCAGCCCTTCAGGAACAAATTTCAATGTGACATTTATCGAATACCGAAATATAATAATATTTAGCAAAAGACAGAATCATGAGAGTAGATCATGCGTCAAATTTCTCTGTTTACGACATCCGCTTAAGTTTGAAAAAAAAAAGGTTAACCCTACATGAGGGGAAAATGAGGGTGGAAAATTGAAAATTACGCGCTTTAGATAGATTGTGCTACATAATATTCTCCTTGTTTGAGTATACTTTTATACAGTAATTTTAGCCGATTCCAATTATTATATAACAATGAACACCGATAATTTCCGGTTTGTAGCGCATTAGCTGCATCAACAACAAATCAACTTGTCGTAAACAAAATTATATTTACCGTGCGGAAGTTATCGTTTGAACGTCACTTGTTGCGGTTCTATAGCGAAATTATTACCGGTAATTTGTCGAATTTGAATTCGCCCCATTGAGCGTGTAATAGGAAACAGTTAGCATAAGGTACCGTCACCACAAGCCAAATGTTTTTCTCGTCACCATTGTTTTGCACAAATTAAGGCGCAATCGATGTTTTGTTGTTTTTGACAATTCTCACGGTCTGGTCTTGCTTGAAATGGAAGATTTTGGACGAGTTCTTTTATATCATTCATTATATCCGAAGTTTAAAATTAACGGAATATTATAGACATCTTTGCAAATTCTTGTTCTTGTTATCCTATCTCAAATCAATTTTTCTTCCTAGTACTGTACTGTACTGTACTGTATGGTAATTCCAAATTAAATATTATTTCCAAGATTTGCAGTTTCCTTGCAACTCGATTAGCTTAATTTTTTTTATCTTTATCACTCTGTCTATTACTTATCGGTATTATTATGAATATCCATTATTTAGATTTATCATTATCATTCTTGCCTCCTATAAATGATCATTGATCATCTTCATCCAGCAACATTCTTGTATTTTCGATTTTATTCCAAAAATGGGCCAAATTGACATCGGCTACTATATTTTTGGGCGCAGGGAAATTCGTCCAAATACTACATTTTAAGTTAGACCTTTTTAAACCCTATCAAGATTTAGTAGATTTTTTTTCCCCTTCTCAAGCATCTAACTAATAATTAATTCACTTTCGTACTAGAATAAACCAAATAATGTAACTCTAGCCAAAGATTGTACATTTATTTGTAAAACATAAATGGAGATTTTTCTTTTAGATGTTATCAAATAGACAATAAAATTATTTGTTTTTGTATCATATGGTAAAAAGCCTCTATTACAATAATATTTATTGAATCAAAATATGTGTACAGTGTAAGGACACACAGGCGTCACTTGGGAGATTTTTTAATTTTATATTACCTACTTATGAAGTAAATATTTTTTCTTAGAGCATGACATCTTTAGGAAAAGCGTAAATCATTCATAAAATGGAAAATCTCTCACGTGATGCCCGTGATGATACCTAGCGACTGTAGAAAATCCAATTATCCCAGAACTCAATTGGAAATTTCTTGATTGTAAATACTCGGTAGTTAAATATTTGCACTCACATGTCTGTTGCACTTTTTGTACATAACCAGCACTCTGCACTTGAATTTTAATGATTGATTTTCACTAACTCATTGGAGAATGATCTGTCGATTATTGCAGTGGACCTACAAATTGATTGGGCATAAGAGTTTTCAAATTATTTACTAGAGCTGTAGAGGTTTTTTTTGTCACACATGATATTATAATATTGCTTGATGGCTTTTAGTAATTATTGCTCTTTCAGAGATTATGCGTATATTTTTTAAAGTATGAAATTCGAAGATATACCCGTACTGTATCTGCAACTGGATTTTCTTATTTATTTTCAACATAACGTCATTAAATCAGTCATGGCTTGCATGTGTATGTGTGTGTTGGAGGTGTCAGTTGCACCAAGATTGATCTATTGTGCCCCTCCTTCTGCTACTAAGTTCGGGTTTCCTGCTCAAAGCAGCCTCTCCAGTCCTTAGGAATTTTAGGATGTCTACCGGTTCCAGGGCTGGAATGTCTTCCAACTGTATAAGGGCACCTCCCAGGTTATTCATCCTTGAGCAACTAACGGCATCACAGTTCAGTGGAAGATGGTCAGGTGTCTCTTCTCTGTCTTCGCAGAATCTGCAGGTGCCACTTTCTTCTAATCCCAACTTCTGTAGGTGTTTCTT
>OU892288.1:1066799-1100056 GCA_917834065.1 Ceutorhynchus assimilis | reverse complement strand
TCTAGAATGTCATAATATACAGGGGGAGTCATTTAAAAAACATAACTTTATGCTTCCCCTACTTATTGGGCCACCCTGTATGCTGTAAAATAATTTAGGAATGTAGTACTCATGTTTATCTACAAGTTTTGTATTCAGTTTTTTCTTCGGTCTCCGTTAGTATAGGAGATATGGACCACCGCGCTCTTAGTAACTCACCCTGTATATATAGAAAATTCAGCCAATTCTGACATAAACACAATTTCCGTATAATTTGGACAGGGTTCTATCTTAATTGTATCTTTTATGATAAAGAAGATATAAGGGATTTTTTCCCCATTTGGTTCACCTTATTTCTTCAATGGTTCCCAAAATCCCCATGTGTACTTCAAGTTTTTACTCCGGACACTCTGTATAAGCGTTATTTGAAATGTTATCCTATATAAACAATTCCACATTTGTAAACCATTGATCAAGATTTTCCTATCAATTTCTGTCAAATGATAAATTATTTTCAATTATTCCATATAATTAGTATATTACTATGCGAGAGTGGAAATCAGCTATTACTGTCGAGAGATTTTATATATCTCGAGACAGTAATTAAATTTTCTGTCGAGCATTGTATACTATTTTATTTTTAACCATAATTTTTTGCCAATTCAAATTAGAAAAGAAATTGAACGTGAACGTAGCTTCATGCTATTTGTTTAAATTTTATGTCATTGTCATCAATTTTGAAAAAAAACTTGACAATACCTGCCACATAAATATAATGAAATGAGGACGGGAAGTGAGGACGGGAAATGGAGCAGGGAAATGAAAAGACAGTAAAGTGACATTTTCACATTTTCAAAAAGTCTGTAATGACAACATTACATATATGGTTAAAAATAAAAATTGTTGTTGTATTGAGGTACAATAAAAATGTGAATTGATTATGTTTTTCTATAGATCAAGCCAGACGAGATGCTAAAGCTACAAATAAGGATATGCAATCCCTTCAAAAAAATGTTATGTCTATTGAATCCACAATTGATAAACTCAAGAGTGCTGTACTTTTACATTGCAAGGTATGTAACTTCTAAGTAGCTATATAAAGTTCATCTATAGTTTATTTTACTACTACAGTATTTTGAATTTTTATAATTTTTTATACCATCAATGAGTAATTTCGACATTTTATCAGCCTTTTCTAATATAGTTTTATGGTCAAACTGTTCTAGCTTTAAACGTTATCCATTTTCTTTCATAGAGAGATAGAGGATGGTGATTTGATAACATTTCAAGCCTTATTCAAAATGGCATTTCCCATAATACTTAACGGCCTAGGGTATGGTTAGTCGATATCTCCTGCTTTCCAATGGCCCAATCTTGCCAGAATGGTCAAACTTAATCATCAACATTAATAAAATGGAATCTATTTTCCGACAAAATAGTATATTGTGTATTTAGGTCGAAAAGTGACACATTCTTGGCCGACGGTGTAAGTTGACGGGCGAGGCGTAGCCGAGGCCGGCAAACACTGAAGGCCGAGAATGTGCTTTTCCACCGAAATACACAGACTATTTTTTCTGCGATCGGTTAAATTCCTGTTAAATGTTTGTCTTTTAGTTCCAATTATTCAGCAATACGAGAATCACTTTCCCGGCCTAGGCCGGAAAAGTGTTTCCCGTATCGTTATTCATTGATTCCTTAGCAACTATTGAAACATAATTGAAATACCAGAATATTGCGTTTTGCGACCTGTCAACCGGTCAAAAATGCTGACATTTCTTGTCAATCGCAGAAAAACGTATTTTTACAAATTCTAGTTGTCCTTCATCCGATGTATGTACTTTGCGTTCTTATCAAGAATATTCAATTTTAAGAATTCTCAGATGTTATAGATAAGTTACGACACTATTGTCCGTTGTTTTTAATCTGAAACTTTCCGTATGAGGAGCGAGGGAGTGAAGCATTATGGCAAAAACAGGTGGGACGTCAGGTGACCATTGGCCTTCTAATGTAGGGTGCCGCCAGCTCACATTCCTTTGAAATATCAGAATAGAATCGACGGACTTTATACATGGTGACACAAGGAATAGGGAACAACCTATAACTTTTTTAATGTATAAGTTGAAAATTTGAAATTTGGGGAGCTTAAACGAGGCAACTTTTCGAGTTTTTTAAAAGTAAATTGCGTTACCAGTCACTTCCGGTTAAACCGGAAGTGCCCATAACTTTTATTTTTTTAATAGAACACCCGGTATTTTTTGAGTTTTCTGGCATCAGCAGATCATTTTACGTACCAAAGGACCATTTTTGAAAGATTTATAACAAAAGATTTTTCAAAAGTTGTTGGGCTATTTCTACAGTTACAGATTTTCCTGATATTAAGAATATCCAACTAAATCAATTTACACCAGTGGCAGCTCCGAATTTTTTTTTTTCTAAAAATTAATTCAATTTATTTTTTTTTTTGTTAAAAAATTTCCAAAAATAGTCCTATCATACTAAAAATGATCTGCTGATGCCAAAAAACTTTAAAAATATCGGGTGTCCTATTTAAAAATCAAAAGTTATGGCCACTCCCGGTTAAACCGAAAGTGACTGGTAACGCAATTTACTTATAAAAAACTCAAAAAGTTGCCTCGTTTAAGCTCCACAAATTTCAAATTTTCAACTCATATAATAAGAAAGTTATAGGCTGTTCCCTATTCCTTGTGTCACCCTGGATGTATACATGAAGTACCTTCAAATATGCAAATTTATGCTTCAATATAAAATATGTACTAATCTTTTTAGATAGAAGACATTGCGATTGCCTTGTCAGCAGGTAATATGGATGATATTGCAGCTACTGACACGCAAACTTCTTCGGGTGCCAGCAGCACATTAGAACAATATGAACGAGATGCTACAATCCAAATCAACTTCAGTCAGTTGTCAGATGAGCTATTGCATTTAGAAGACGACAATGAGTATAAGGAATGCGAAAAAAAGCTTCTTAAAGCAATTTCGAGCTTACAAGAAATTCTTCGAGTAATTCAGGCGCCCAACATGAAAGCTATGGAAAAGTTGAAACAAGCGCGAGGCAAACTGCGGTCGACCAATGAAGAATTTAACGAGCTAAAGAGGCGAAATAATGAAGCTCGAGCCGCCTTTGATACAATCAAGAATCTCGGAACCGCTAAGTTTAATGAATGCTTGGATCATGTGGCTCGTGAAATTGACGATATATACAAAGCCTTGTCCCAGAATCAAGCGGCTCAAGCGCATTTGCGTGTCAAAAATATAGAAGAACCGTATTTGGACGGTATCGATTATGATTGTGTTGCTCCAGGCAAAAGATACCAGCGAATGTCTGATTTGTCTGGTGGAGAAAAAACGGTAGAGGCTTTGGCTTTGGTGTTTGCTATACACTCTTTCCAGCCGGCTCCGTTTTTCGTACTGGATGAAGTAGACGCGGCGATGGATAATACAAATATCGGAAAAGTCGCCAAGTTTATCAGCGAGAAAACTGAATCTTTGCAAATTATTGTTATATCCTTGAAAGAAGAATTCTTTTCTCATGCTAATGGACTTATCGGCATTTATCCTAAGGTAGGTGATCGTTTGTAAGCTTAAATGGAGGTTCACTTTTTTTATGCTGTTTCAGCCTGGACACTGCCTCATCAGTCAAGTAGTTACGATGGATCTGACTGCTTTTGAAGTTTAAATTAATAATAATTATTATCGTTCTAGTTTATTGTTCAATTTTGATAAAATGTATTTTTTCTCCAAACGTCAGAAAAACGTCACTTTGTTAACTCCTGTCAAGATGTCAGAAGTTTGATTTCTATGCTGCTAGGCAAATCCAGCGGTTTAACACCTGTCGAGGTGGTAGAAATTTAATTTCTATGCTGCTTGGCAACCCCAGCGGCAGCAAAAGTACTTTTAGTGCCGCTGGAGCGGCAGTAGAAGTACTTTTAGTGCCGCTCGTACTTTTACTGCCGCACAACCATTCACTTGCCCCGGAGCTTACCCCATTCGTTTGGAGAAAAAATAGCGTGTTGCATACGGAGTAGAAGCACTTTTTTGTGCTTCAGCAGTATTGCAAGCCTCACTACGTTCGGCTCGCAAACCTACTGCTTCAGCACAAAAAAGTGAACCTTCTACTCCTAATACAACAATATACTATAATTGAAAGTTAGCTGTTTTGTTACTTAAAGTTTTTGATAATTCAATTAACAATTTCTTGTAGTTTTATTTTTCATAATTTTAAATTAACTCAACGTAATATGTTGGTGTTAGTATTCCTCTATTCACTTTCAAAGTGAAGTTTGGTGAAGAAGAAGCAGTTTTCAGTTTATGTATCTCGCATATAATAATAATAGTAATAATAATTATATATTTCATATTGTTACAAACTAACTTAATAAATAGTATTGGTATGCCTTTGAAAATTTAGTTTCTATCCATACCTTCGCAACCATCAGTAAAAAGAACAACATCGTTTGGTGCAAATGAAGCTTGGGATCTTGAGGGGTTTCAATTGAATTAAAACAGTAGGTTTTGAAACATCAAGATAAAAGTTGATTTATGATTTATGGTACTTGTTGGAAATGAGACTAGATTTGTAGTGCCTTTCAAAAATCTATAATTTATTTCTAGCTGTGCTAGTAGCACTCAAATTCCTAAAATGTATATAAGCTCATAATTTTATAATAATAATAAATACAAATAACTCACGCTAGCCTCTATAAATTCTCAGTTCTGAGCTTAGATTTTTAGTGGATTTCTGACAAATTTAAAATGAATTTTGACAACGTTTCTATTTTGCTGGTTAATTTTACAACAATATAGAGCGCAAGTACTTTTCAAATTAATCAAACGAAACAAAAAGAACAAATTAATAAACTATTCTTAACACTCCCGCCCGGTACATCACTACAGCTTCATATTGAGTGTGATGTACCCTGTGTTTGTTCTGGTTTATTAATAGAAAGTCTTGCTAACTTCACTACGGGCCTTTCAAAAATTCCATTCAGTGTTTGGACTTTTGCTTTTCTTACTTGACCGTCAGCTGCTTTCTTAACTTCAATTACTCTTCCTTTTGGCCAATTATTTCTTGGTAAATCTTTATCACATATAATAACTAAATCTCCTTCTTCAAGTGGTTTAGTTTGCGTGAACCATTTTGATCTTAGTAGAAGAGTAGGAATATATTCCGTGACAAAACGACGCCAACATTTATTAGCGAACTGTTCTCTATATAAATAACTATTTTTGAGAACTTTGATATCATCATCAATTTGAGCCATTGGTTTATCACCATTAGAAGAACCCAAAAGAAAATGATTAGGTGTCAAAGATTCTGACTCTTCTGAATCTAGAGGTAAATATGTCAATGGTCGTGAATTAACGATATTTTCTGCTGCTAATAGACAGCTATTAAGTAATTGATCTGAAGGTGTTCTTGATGGTAATGCATTGTAGAGGGATATCTTTACTGCTCGAACTAGTCGTTCCCATGCTCCAGCCATGTGTGGAGATAAAGGTGTATTAAAATGAAAAGTTATTTCTGGATTAACAAATGCGTTAGCTATTAAATATGGATCTAATTTTTTCAATTCTTCTCCTAAAATCCTCTCTGAGGCAATAAAATTTGTTCCTCGATCACAATAAACATGTCGGGGTCGACCTCTTCTATTCATAAAGTTACTGAAACAAAGAATACAATTTGTTGCATCTAATTTATGTGCTACTTCTAAGTGAACTGCTCTTATTGTCAAACATGTGAACAAAGCTCCCCATCTTTTCTCAACTCTTCTACCTACAGTTACTGTAATTGGTCCAAAATAATCCACCCCTGTATAGGTAAATGGAGCCATAAATGTAGCAAATCTGCATTCAGGCAATGGAGACATTTGAGGCAATTCCGGTTTAGCAAATTTAATTTTACAAAATTGACATTTATTTCTCACTTTATTAACGACCATTCTGAGTTTGGGAATATAATATTTTTGTCTTATTTCATTAACTACTGTCTCATGATTTTGATGGTAATATTTCCTATGATAATCTTCAACGATAAGTCTGGTTAAATGGCTTTCTCTTGGTAATATAATTGGTCTTTTAGTTTCATTTTGTAATATATGTACATTATCCAACCTTCCTTTAACTCTTATTAAACCATCTTCGTCAAGATATGGTGATAATTTATACAAATTACTAGATTTATTTACGCTATGTTCTAAATCATCGTAATTTTCTTTTTGAAGCTGTTTAATTTCATCTTTAAAAAATTCAAATTGTACCGTTCTTATTAAATTATTTTGTGCTTTAAGTAATTCTTCTGATGTTAAATAAGTTTCATTGGATTCTTTTAGTTTCTGTTTTTTAGCCCTATAATTGAATATAAATCTGTGAATATAAGCAATTGCATTTAGAAGCCTTCTATAGTTGCTGAATTTTTCAATTTGAATTTTCAAATTTGGTCTTATTGGTTCATGAAATGACACTAGCTCCTTATTTCTTTCTGCACTTATAAAATCAGTGGGCCAGAATTCTTCTGATTTATATAGAAATTCTGAACCTTTAAACCATCTATTATTGTGGTGTAAATGTAATTGATTGGTCCATTTGGTTGCTTCATCGGCTACATTTAGTTTTGTTGGAACATATCTCCAATTAGCGATTATAGAGTTTTCTTGTATTTCAGCTACTCTGAATGCTACATATTTGGTTAGTTTTCTGATATCTTCAGAACGTAACCAAGACAAAACTATTATAGAATCAGACCAATAAATAATTTCACTAACCTTAATTGATAGATGTTGGATTAAATTTGTTGCAAGTCTTGCACCCATCAAGGCTCCGTTGAGTTCTAATCTTGGAATACTCTGAAGTTTTATTGGAGCAACACGTGTTTTTGCTCCTATAAGAACACATTCAATAACGCCCTGACTTTCAACTCTCAAGTAAGCTACGGTTGCACTAGCATATTGACTAGCATCTACAAATATGTGCATTTGAATATGTGCGTTATCCCAAGTTTCAATATTTTTTAAATAACATCTAGGTATTGATACATTTTCAATTTTAGTAAGTTGAGTTAGCCAAATATTCCATTTTTCATTTTGTTCATCTGTTATACATTCATCCCAGGTTATTTTACTTTTCCAAATGTCTTGTAAAAGTATTTTTAAGTATATTAAAAAATTTGCAAGAAGTCCTAAAGGATCATATATAGACATAAGGATTTTCAAAATTTCTCGTTTAGTTGGTTTCCTTTTATTTTGTAAAATATCCTTATTGCCTTTATTGAATTTTAAAGAAAAAATAAAACAGTCTGTTGTTAAATTCCACCACATTCCTAAAACCTTTTCTTTTATATTTTCGCTATCATTATTTAAATTGATTTCTACTAAATTTGGTGTGGTAGAATTCATTATTTCATTTAGATTTCTTGAGTTTGATCGCCAATTCCTAATATCGAAATTTCCTTTAGAATGAATAAATTTTACTTGTTTTGCTAACTGAACAGCTTCTTCTTCTGTATCGGCACAATCAAGTAAATCATCCACATAATGATTTCTAAGAATGCATTCTACTGCTCTAGGATATTCTGTAATATATTTTTTAGCATTCATATTTTTGACAAATTGTGCACAGCTTGGAGAACACGTAGCTCCAAACGTCATTACAGTCATAACGTAAGTTTCTAATTTGTTTTCATGACTTCCATTTCTCCAAATGAACCGCTGTGCTTGTTGATCTTCATCTCTTATGCCAATTCGTAGAAACATTTCCTTAATGTCAGCTGAAAACCCTATTTTCTTTTCTCGAAATCGTATAAGGACTCCAAATAATGATGCTAATTGATCATCTCCTTTCAAAAGCATTGAATTTAATGAAATATTTCCTACTGAAGCTGCAGCATCCCAAACGATTCTGAAACGTCCGGGTTTGTTTGGGTTATATACAGGAAATATAGTGTTAGTTTTGTCATGACTCAATAAATATAATTCAAATAATAATTCAAACCGGCAACGCTGTGCACCCTGTCAAAACCCATCCAGTTCAAATGTGATGGCACCCGATCAACAAAAAGGGAGTGAGAATAACGGTTTAGCCGGGCGAAAAAGAGACAGACATATTTGCTTTAACTTGTTCTTGTTACTGTCTTGTATTCACTTGTAATTTATGACTTGCATTTGTATTCTGGTAGAATAAACACGTAATAAAAAAAACGTCTCCTATTTTTCTTGTTAATCTATAGCAAAATTATACATAAAAAAGTATTTTAAAACCCAGCAAAATAGAAATACAGTCCACAATCGAACAAATCAACATGCGAACTAATAATTTTCCTCATTTATAATTATTGAACAATATTTTAGCGCATTTGTTCGCGTATTTTTCTTACGGCAACTAGTAAAGATATTGTTTGTTGATATTATTGGTTAAATTTAATAAAAAATAAATAGCTATGGAAGATTTAGACAAATTAGTTCGTAAACGAGGTTCGATTAAATCAAAGGTCACTATTTTTTCTAAATTTCTCAACACAATAGAAAATAAATTTCCCGATTATAAAATCACAGAGCAAAAATCATTCAATGAGCTTGAAGAGCGAGTTGATCGTTTTGAAAAAATATTAGACGAGTTCGAACAAATTCAAATGGAAATTGATACAATTGCAATTGATAGCGATCAGCAGCTTGAAGAGCGCGAAAAGTTTGATGCTGAATTTTACTCTAGTCTCGCAAGGGCAAAAACTTTTCTAAAAGAATCGACTGATGACGATGATGTGGCTTCACAAAATGCAAACGCAAATTTGGTAGGCGGTCATATTGGTGTTCATGGCTTGAGCTCGGGTACTGGAGCTATGGCAGTTGGCTTTAACAATAATTTAAAGTTACCAGTAATAGAATTACCTAAATTCGAAGGTAATTATGACAATTGGCTCGAGTTCAGGGACTCATTCGACTCTTTGATCCATCAAAATCAATCTATTAGCGATGTACAAAAATTTCATTATCTTCGTGCAAGTTTATCTCGTGGGGCTCTAGAAATTGTTGCTAGCCTAGAGCTTTCTAGTGACAATTACACGATTGCGTGGGATTTAATTTGCAAAAGATACAATAATAATCGCATTCTAGTGCAAAATCACGTTAAAGCATTGTTTAATTTAGACAAAATACACGAAGAGTCTGCGCTATCCCTCAGAAAAATTGTAGATAATGTAACAAAACATATTAGGGCTCTCAAAATTCTTAATGAACCCACGGAAAACTGGGACACTTTAGTCATATACTTAATTTCACTCAAACTGGACCCTATCACTGCCCGTGAGTGGGAACAGAAAAAGGCCCTTTTCAATAAACCAACATTTGAGAATTTAAAAGACTTTTTAAAGGAACGTGCCGATTTTCTGGAATCACTAGATGGTTCCAAAAATGTCAAGAAATTCACCAAAAATAAAGTAGAATTAAAAACAAAATCTTTCTTTAGTACTCAAGTATGTTGTCCCTTTTGCAAAATGGAACATTACATTCAAGAGTGTGCTAATTTCAAACAATTAAATGTAAACGAGCGTCTTATTGAAGTAAAAAAAAGAAAACTATGCATCAATTGTTTACGTCCTGGCCATTTAATAAAACAATGTCGTTCAGGTTCTTGCAAGTTTCGTAGGGGTCGTCATAACAGTCTTTTGCACATCTCTGACCCTAGCAAAAGTGCACAAGAACCTGAAGAAGCAAAAAGTAACGAAAGTATAGTTTGTTCCTCAAAAAGCGTCTCAAATTTCAATAATCACGTATTATTATCAACTGTCTCGGTTCGCTTATTTGATAATAATAATAAAATACACATAGCACGAGCGCTTTTGGATGCAGGAAGTCAGAGCAGCTTTATTACTTCTAGTTTAGCAGAAAGGTTGAACTTAAATTTGTCAAACATCAACATAAAGGTCTGTGGTTTAAATCAGGCTGAATCTACAATAAGACAAAAGGCTTCCTTGCACATTCAATCACTTCATAACAGTTATAGTATTAACGCTTTATGTCTTGTAGTGCCGGAAATAACAGGTACGTTGCCTAATTTTCCTGTTGACATTAATTCTTTACAAATTCCAGGACATTTAAAGCTAGCTGATCCAAATTTTTATTTGCCAGGCAAAGTTGACATTCTCTTAGGCGCTGATCATTTTTGGCATGTCATGTGTGTAGGTCAAGTAAAACTAGAAAATCATAATGCACTCTTGCACAAGACTAAATTTGGGTGGATAATTTCAGGTTCCGTTTCTTCAGTGTCTTCACAAGTTGTGCAATGCAATTTGTCTACCAATTCTGATCTTGATAAACAACTTTCTAGATTTTGGGAAGTGGAAGAGGTTTCCACTTCTAAATACTTGTCGCGTGAAGAAAAATTGTGTGAATCACATTTTGTAGATACATTTCAACGTAGCGATAATGGTCAATTTATCGTGACAATCCCTTTCAAGGAAAATCTCGATGTTTTAGGAGATTCGTTCGAAAATGCCAAAAAACGACTTTTGTCTTTGGAGCGTAAATTTGAGCGCCAACCTAAATTCAAAGAAGCATACTCTAAATTTATCAATGAATATGCTGCTTTGGAACACATGTCAAAGGTCAAATCTGAAACTAAACAACACTCGTATTTTTTACCCCATCATGGTGTTATCAAAGAGAGCAGCCTCACCACTAAACTACGCGTAGTTTTTGACGCTTCTTGCGCAACTAGCTCCGGCTATTCTCTTAATGACCTACAGATGGTGGGTGCAACATTGCAGCCTGACTTGTTCTCAGCACTTATTCGTTTCAGAAAATATAACTATGTAATCGCGGGAGATGTAGAAAAGATGTACAGGATGTTTCTTATAGTTCCGGAACAACGAGCATTACAGCGTATTTTATGGCGTGAAACTCCTGCTGACCCAATTGATATTTATGAATTAGCAACTGTCACATATGGCACTTCATCAGCTGCCTTTTTAGCCATAAGATGCCTTTACCAAGTAGGTCTAGATTGTGCCGAAGAGTCTCCAGTTATTTCCGAAATCATTAAAAAACATTTTTACGTGGACGATTTTCTTAGTGGAGCCAATTCCATAAATGACGCAATTCTTATAGCTAACGAAGTGTCTCGATACTTAGAAAGGAGTGGTTTCAGGTTACGAAAATGGATTTCCAATTCACCCGAGGTTTTAGATCATATCGAATCAAATGATAAGGTTAATTCAATCGACTTTGGCATACACGAAAATACAAAAACTTTAGGTTTGGTTTGGAGTGCACAAACTGATAGCTTGACCTACAATATCAATGATTCTATTGTGAAGCAAATTACCAAAAGGTCAATCTTATCTGAAATTTCGCAAATATTTGACCCTTTGGGTCTTTTGAGTCCTTCGATTATAATCGCTAAAATGATCCTACAGGAACTGTGGTCGGAAAAACTATCTTGGGACGAAAGTGTTCCAAACTACTTGCATAGTCAATGGTTACGATTTACGATTTCGCATGAGTTAAAATGCTTGAATAATCTCAAAATAGATCGCCAGATCACGTGCTCGGATTCAAACAGCATCGAAATACATGGCTTCGCGGATGCATCCACACGAGCCTTTGGAGCATGTGTTTATGCTAGGTGTAAGGGCGATGACGGTGATTTTGAAATTAGTTTGATCTGCTCAAAATCTAAGGTCGCTCCATTGAAGACACAAACAGTTCCTCGATTAGAGCTCATGGCTGCTGTCTTACTTGTACAATTAATTGAAAAGGTCAAGTCCTCCATAGATGTTTGTATAAATCGCATAGTTTACTGGTCAGATTCTACCGTGGTTCTGGGCTGGCTCAAAATCGAACCTAACCTTTTACAACCCTTTGTAGCAAATCGAGTGGCAAGGATTCAAGAGTTGGTTAATACAGATAACTGGCGACATGTGCCAACATCAGAAAATCCTGCAGACCACGTTTCTCGCGGAGTCATGCCTAAGGATTTGGCTTCTCTCAACATCTATTGGCACGGACCCGATTGGCTAAAGCATGACGAATTTCATTGGCCAACTTTACCTTCCCTTCACGTAGAGCTCCCAGAATTTCGTAAAAACGTTTATACTCATGTTGAGACTTCTACCACGAATCTATCTCTTTTCGATAGGTACTCTTATTTATCTAAACTGGAACGTATTGTTGCTTATTGTTTGAGATTCAAGGAAAATTGCCTTAAAAGGGCATCTGATAGATTTTTGGGTCCATTGCTTTACAGCGAAACCAAAAGGGCCTCATTACGGTTACTAAAAATGTCACAAATTGAATCATTTCCCAACGAAATAAGTCTTTTGTCCAAAGATCCAACTAAACTTAACAAAGGTCCGTTAGCAAAGCTATCAACATTTTTGGACAATAATGGAATGATTAGAGTCGGCGGTAGGCTAAAACACTCGGCACTACCATACCATAAAAAACACCCTTTTTTATTGTCATCAAAACATATATTGACCAAACTTATTTTCAAGCGGGAACATGTCAGCCTGTTACATGCAGGACCCCAACAAATTTTATACCATATTCGTGAAAAATTTTGGCCTTTAGCTGCTCGTAATCTAGCCAAAAAGACGGTACACAACTGTATTAAATGTTTTCGGGCTAGACCAAAAATAATAACCCCACTTATGGGAAACCTACCAAAGAGTCGAATAAGTCCTGCTCCGCCATTTTACACAACAGGTGTCGATTATTGTGGGCCTTTCCCCATCAAAGATCGAAATGGTCGGGGCTGTAGAATTACCAAAGGTTATGTTTCACTTTTTATTTGCTTTGCTACTCGTTCTATCCATCTGGAACTAGTATCCGACCTCTCGAAGAATTCTTTTATGGCTGCCTTGCGAAGATTTATTGCTAGACGTGGAAAGCCATATCAGATGTACTCAGACAATGGTACCAATTTTGTTGCTGCTAGTTCAGATTTAAAACCTTTAGGTCAATTTTTAGAAGTTAATGCATCTGATTTGGCGGGCACCATAGAAAACGAAGGCATTGCATGGTCATTCATACCATCTCATTCACCACATTTTGGGGGCCTTTGGGAGGCTGGAGTTAAATCCACCAAACATCACCTCAAACGCATTGCCGGGAACGTAAAACTAACCTTCGAACAGTTTAATACATTGTTAGCACAAATCGAGGCCGTCCTTAATTCCCGGCCAATTTCACCCCTATCATCAGACCCATCCGATTTTAGTCCATTGTGTCCCGCTCACTTTCTCATCGGACGCCCATTGACTTCTGTTGCCGATCCAAATTTGCTCGAGATCAATACAAACCGTTTAGACAAATTTCAACAAATTCAGCAGTTGCAACAGCATTTTTGGAAAAGGTGGTCCCTCGAATACATATCCGAGCTTCAACAACGTCAGAAATGGTTAAAATCTGAGAGGCCACTACGTGTCAACGATTTAGTATTAATAAAGGATGACCATCAGCCACCACTCAAATGGTTGCTGGGACGAGTTCTTAGCGTACATCCAGGATCTGATGGAGTTGCTAGGGTGGCAACAGTAAAAACATCCACGAGCACTCTGAGACGTTCATTCGCAAAGCTGTGTCCTCTGCCGACGAATGATGAAATTTAAGTGAACCAGCATGTGCGCGAGTGTTCTTAATCGCCATTTGTACTTTTCATTTTGTTTGTTGACTGTTGAAAGTACCTACTTTCAAAGCCGGGGGTATGTTAGTTTTGTCATGACTCAATAAATATAATTCAAATAATAATTCAAACCGGCAACGCTGTGCACCCTGTCAAAACCCATCCAGTTCAAATGTGATGGCACCCGATCAACAAAAAGGGAGTGAGAATAACGGTTTAGCCGGGCGAAAAAGAGACAGACATATTTGCTTTAACTTGTTCTTGTTACTGTCTTGTATTCACTTGTAATTTATGACTTGCATTTGTATTCTGGTAGAATAAACACGTAATAAAAAAAACGTCTCCTATTTTTCTTGTTAATCTATAGCAAAATTATACATAAAAAAGTATTTTAAAACCCAGCAAAATAGAAATACAGTCCACAATCGAACAAATCAACATATAGGAAGATACCAAACATTTTTATAAGTTTTGGATAATTCTTCATCGGTCAGTTTTCTTATATATTTTTTCTCTAAAAAATCTTGAAGTTGTTCATTAATTTTACTTCCTAAGTCTGGATTTTGTTTAATTCGTTTCTCAATACAATTCAACCTTTGTAATGCCATCGCTTTATTATCTGGTAATTTAAATTGATCATATTTCCAAAGTAAGCCGATTTTGTATTGATCTCCTATTTGAATTAATGTATTTTCTTGAGTTTTTCTAGCTCTTTGTAGTTCTTTGGAGTCTAAAGGTTTTGTGGTTTGAACTCCCAAACTTTCAATAGAAAAATATTCTTTCATTGTTTCAAATAGCGTTTGATTACTTATATCCTCTTTATTACAACTACAAATATGGTAATTGAAATGACAATTAATTTGTGTGTTTGGTGTTAAAATAGCAAAAATTGACCAACCAAGCCTACATTTCGCTGCAATAGGTTCTCCATCTCCTCCTTCTCTTACTTTTAATGGCAAAGCTAAATTCCAATTGTCCAAACCAATAAGAATGTCTGGACTAACATTATCGTAAGACTGAAAAGGAATATTCTTTAGGTACGGATAGTCACACTTAAGCTTTCTAGCGTCTAATGATTGTTTTGGCAAATTTAATTTTTTAACTGTACGTACTGATCTTTGATTGAACTCTTTTGCTCCAGGAAAATCTCCACCAATTGTTAATGACACTTTTCTCGAATTTTCTTCTAATCTTTCTTCTTCACCACTCCATTTGAGACATAATTTTTCGGGATTCCCTTCTAAATTTAATATTTCGACTATTCTTTCATTTATCAAAGTTACTGAAGATCCTTCATCTAGAAAAGCATAAGTTTTAAATTCTTTATAACCATTTTTCAAACATACTGGAATAATTCTAAAATTAACATTGTTTCTTTCAACTTGTGTCATATTATATTCTGTTGGTTGTGTTGATGTAGAGCAATCTTGTGAGTTTTGATTAACCTTGAAGTTTCTATTCTGATCAAGTGAATTTCTTTTTTCTTTGAGGTTGTTTTTATAATCTTTGTTGTGTAATAATGGATGGTGTTTCAGTTGGCAAGAGTCTTGATCACATTTAACAGGATATTTACAAGGATAACGATGCCTTTTTAAACATAATCTACATAGATAGAATTTCTTTACAATCTCCCATCTCTTTGATACAGAACTTTGTGTAAATTTTTTACATTCCAAAGCATTTCTGCAATTATCATTACAAATTTTGCATTTACTGATTGAGGTATCATGAAGATGTATACGTCCACTTTTATAATTATTATTATGTTTGTCATTATCTTGAAAAGTTAAGTTTGGTAGTGCTGTACAAACGTTTACACTCATGTTAAAAATCCATTCAGCGAAATCAGACAAACCATTAAATTTAACAATCGTACTTCTATACAATGCCCAATTAACTTTAATTTGGGAGGGAAGTTTTTCTATAAGTTCATGCATTAATGTCGGATTATTCAAATATTCATTCAAATTAGCAGCTTGTAAAGATACACATAAATTTTTAACTTTCAAACCAAATTCCACAAGTGATTCCAATTTTTCTACTTTGGGCGAGGGTTGATTCCTAATTAGATTTATATGTGCATTTATGATCTGCTCTGGCCTTCCATATAGAATTTTAAGTGTTGAAATTATCTGGGGAACACATTCTGGTAAAATTAAAAAGCTTGCTACACTTGTTTTCGCTACACCTTTAAGACATTTTTGTAATCTGAATAAATTCTCATCATTGCTCAAGTTATATAATTTTGTAGAACGTTCAAAATTGCTATAAAACAACGGCCATTCAGAAGGATTTCCACTAAATATTGGTAAATCATTAATCGTGTTTTTTCTTATTGCATTACATCCATGCGATATCAAATTTGTCGATGGCAATTGGTTAGGTGAAGGTAACATGTTAGTTGGTTGTGTTCCAGCTTCCAACGGGAACTGGTCTGGCAAATGTCTGTTAGTTTCAACTAAAGGAGTCTTCTGTATTTGCCTTCCTCTATTATAAACAGGTGATAATCTTCGTAAACGGGTTTCGATTGGTTCTTCTTGAATGTTTCTTGGTATAATATTTTTTGCTAATATTCTTGGTTGGTAAATTTGTTGTTCCTGTAACGCGTTAGAGGTGAAAATTTGACACTCGGGTAATGTGTCAATTCTATTAACTTCTTCATTAAGCAAATTATCATTAAAATTTTGTAGTGATTGGAATGTATCTTTTTCTTTCCTGGATATATTATTTTCTATTTGTAAAGACAATAATTGATTGGCTTCAAAATTATCTTCTTGTTCTTCTGCATCACTAACATTTTGACTTTCATTATTAATTTCTTCATTTAAGATTCTTCGAGACTCTCTGGCTAATTCTCTTTCTTGTCTCAAAAGATCTCTTTCTTCTTGTAGAAGTTGTAACTTCCTTTTTGCTATACTACTAATTGTTGAAACAGTATTACTTTTTGTATGATGAGAACGTGATTTTCCCCTTTTGGAAGTTTTTTTATTCTTTTGTTCGCAACTTGGACAAATCCATGAGTCATTCTTTGCCACATCATTAGATACATTCACGCATTCATAACAACACCACTTTTTGCATTCAGTACACTCGACCATATTTTCTTCTCGGTATTCTCGTTTACACACAGGACAGAGGTCATCATTGGAGCATCCTTTACTTGTATTCGTAGTTGGAGCCATTTTTAAATGTTGACCCAGTAATTATGTGCAACTTACTCGAATCCAATTAAATTATTTTAATATAGTTTTGTGATCTTGTGAGAGCTTACGATACCCTCGGTGTAGGAATATGTGGTACCAAACTGGGCAATTATTCTGTCTCAATTGACTGTCTTTCTATTTCGCCACGAATTTGAGCTTTGTTGGAAATGAGACTAGATTTGTAGTGCCTTTCAAAAATCTATAATTTATTTCTAGCTGTGCTAGTAGCACTCAAATTCCTAAAATGTATATAAGCTCATAATTTTATAATAATAATAAATACAAATAACTCACGCTAGCCTCTATAAATTCTCAGTTCTGAGCTTAGATTTTTAGTGGATTTCTGACAAATTTAAAATGAATTTTGACAACGTTTCTATTTTGCTGGTTAATTTTACAACAATATAGAGCGCAAGTACTTTTCAAATTAATCAAACGAAACAAAAAGAACAAATTAATAAACTATTCTTAACAGTACTAGTGTGTTGAAAATAAGTTACGCGAGAAAAATTTATCAATAATACCTAATAATAATCAATAATTTCTCAAGTGACTTAAAAAACATAATACACGAGTAGCATACAATGTTTTATCCAACAACTGAGAAATCACAACACTCAGGAGCATGCAAGAACTGAAAAAACTAACAGACAACAAACTTCTTTAAAGTAGGACTTATACATTTTATCCAAAACCTGCTAGTTATGAGAGTCATTATTTGTACCAATTAAGATAGGTAAACTATCAAATAACTCACTCTCTTATAACGTCAACGCAAAACGTCAGGAAATAAAATAATTAAAATGAAAAGTTATATGACTGAACGATGAGAACACCAAACAGTTTTTAAAGGAATTAATTATATACTGGGTGTCCCAAATTCGAGCACTGTGATTGGATTGGGATATTGGAAACGGTAAGAGATACAGGGTCGGTTGAATTATGGCAAAGTTGCGCACTTTGATGCTTAACAAAATGCTGTTTTGAAGTTTGAGAAATTGCGTATAGTTCCCAAAAAATATTCGAAATTTAAACCGAAATTTTACAAAAGCGTTTTCCTTTTTTTCTGAGCTTATTTGAAGAGATATTCCAGAATAAATGTCACTTCATCGTTGCCACTTTTTTTTGAAAATCATTTATTTCCTTCAAACAATCTATAAATCACAATTTTATAAGTTTCTCAAATCAGTATAAAAATACTGGTCACAAGAAAAACAAGCTAATCTAAATATACTTAATATACAGTGGTTTTTTTAATATTATTTCTCAATAATAGCTTCCATCAAATACAAAAGCTCAATAAAACTAGGTTGTATCATATAATAAACATCCAAAGGACATCAATAACATACCCACTCCATAACACACTAGTCACTAGTGTAAAATTATGAAAAAAAAAAACCAAATAAAAAAATAATAACAATAATATTAACAAAAAACAACTGATCTATGAAAAACACTTAATTCAACTAGTATAATATGTAGGTATATGCATTCTATTAGATATCTTAGAAGTACAGTACAACAAACTATATGTGCAATTAAATTAATATCTATTTTATATGTTCTTTAAGTCGTTTTGTAAACAGCTGCAGGGTAGGTATATTTTTAATATTATTGGGTAAATCATTAAATGTTCTAGATATTAATCCCAATGGACCATTCAGGCCTATATTAATTCTGCTGTGAGGTATATAAATATTTTGTTCTGATCTAGTATGGTAATTATGTATATCGTTCAAAAATACTATGGTAGAGTTGCACTTTTGCTGATTATTAATTATTCTAAACATTAATTTACATTGCTCGAAATTTAGGACCTGATCTAGTTTATATACACCCAGCTCCCCGTATAACAATTATTCTGTATGCGTCAAGAAATCGTAATTAAGGAGAATTTTTAATATTTTATTTTGCAATGTCTGAATAATTCTAAAAGAAGTATTCGAACAAATTCCCCAGATTGGTATAAGGTATCTCAAATGCGTTAAAAAATAAGCGTCATATATACTCATTTTACTTTTATGAGTCAGATAGTTTCTACACTTATAGATAACTGGTACCATTACATTAAGCTTCTCAGACAGGTATTCTATATACCGGGTGGGCCAGCGAAAACGAAACAAGGCCGATATCTCGTATTCATCGTTCATTGAAAAAAATCGCTCGGACCCGTCGATTTTTATTCGGAGGGGGAAATCTTTTGCACATATTTTCAATGTTGTCACTTCACCCCTCTCGCGGGGGTAAGCTCCAACCCTTAAATCTTAAATGGCAGTAGGGGTCGAGCGATACCTCATTTCAAAGGTCATCGAATTCTCTTTTCAACAGTGCCTATTTTTTTGAATTTGATGCAGTGGTTTTCGAGAAAACGCATTTAAAAATAGACGGAACTATAGTACTGTTTTAGTCATTTTGAGCACTATCAATTTTGTAGTTATAAATTTTTTTAATTAAGAAGTGATTTTATGTGTTTTTTTAAAAGTGGTGTGCTATCCAACTTGAAATCACAAGGTTTAAGTCTAGGTTTTTTTTATCACTCAATAAAATTCAACTAAATACATTCCAATTTAAAAAAAAAATTAAAAAAAAAACTTAGTTAATTCAAAAAAATAGGCACCGTTGAAAAGAGAATTCGATGACCTTTGAAATGAGGTATCGCTCGACCCCTACTGCCATTTAAGATTTAAGGGTTGGAGCTTACCCCCGCGAGAGGGGTGAAGTGACAACATTGAAAATATGTGCAAAAGATTTCCCCCTCCGAATAAAAATCGCCGGGTCCGAGCGATTTTTTTCAATGAACGATGAATACGAGATATCGACCTTGTTTCGTTTTCGCTGGCCCACCCTGTATATGTTTCAGCCAATTCAAAAACTCATCAATGTTGAGCCCTTGTTCTCCTCTAAAAGATGCCATCATCAAATTTGAAATCTGACGTTTCGTCTTTGTGCCACAATCATCAATTTTTTCAAATACAAACTCTTATTTTTCATTTTAGATTTTTTAAGCTTCTGATGTCCCAAAATCAATGACGGCAATTTTCATAAGAACTAAATCTGTTAGAGAGAGACAGAGAAGAAAATTTTGGTAGGAAATCACTAAAAAGTTAAAAAATAGTTATTTATTATACAAGGGAAAAAAGTACTAGATTTTAGCGCGAGGTGTGGTTTGTCTCCCGACGCGAAGCGGAGGATGACAATACAGCGAGCGCTAAAATCTTCCTTTTGTCCCATGTATAATACATTTTTTTTTTCTGTGACGGGAAAATTTCAATATTTTCCATCTAGTATAGTGATTTGTCGCCGAAAAATAGCTTGATACTTCGGTTTTTAAGTAAAAGCAAATCCTTTTCACAAGTGAAAGAACATGTCAGAATTAGTAGATTTTTGAACAGACCCACCTCAAAAAGTTATGCCGACCCCCCCTCCACCCGCCTCAAACTTGATAAATGGATTGTTTTAGTTATTATTATTTTTCTCATGAACGGTGAAAGATAGAAACGTCATTTTGGTGCCATTCGATAGAGCACAAAATTCTGCATAATGACTATGACCTTATTTTTGTTTATGTTTGCAAGGTAAGGCCCCATGTGAACAAAAATGTGGTGGGGGGCAATCACAAAGACACGTCAATATCACTAAAACCGCTTGAAAAAAAAAAAAAATTAGAAGATACAAAAAATTAAGAATAAAGTTTTCTCTATCGATTGATATATATATATATAAACAATGGGAGTTTCTTGGGGTATCGGTCGTCTTGAAAGGCTAGGAAATAAAAATCTCTTTTTCCACTAAGCCGAGCTTTCGGCAATTATTTATTGCCTTCGTCAGGGCTACAACAATATAAAAGATCTTATTATTATGAATAATCAAAACTATGACTAGGACATATAAATTTTTAACTATAACTTACTTGCAAAGTGAGAATTTTATAGTCGAAAAGCTTTCAAATTGTCGGAAAATTGTTGTTATTCTATTTTGACTATCAAACTGTACAGAATATAAATGTTAAAAATATGGAAAAATAATTAATAAACAATAATTGATAGATATAAGAAAAATAGAAGAGATAGAAGAATATGTAGAATAAAATTTTGAAGTGTATAAATACTAGTTTCTCATAGACATTGATTTTTGGTGTCATCACTAGACCAGTTAGGTAATTTTAGGAATAAATTTAATTAGATGTAAGTAGGTTCGAATAAATACTACTGAGATCTTGAATATCCTTTCTTTTATTTAGGCATAAAGGTTCTTGAGATATCTCTACCATTTCTAGAAACAAACGTTTATTTAAATTTTGTTCATGAATAATCACTTGTGAATTTCCAAAATCAAAATCGTGTCCTTCTTTAGTAGAATGTTCTGAAAGAGCACAAGAAAGAATAGTTCTTCTACAATCACTTTTATGTCGTGTTATCCTATCTTTTAATACAGTTGATGTTTGACCGATATAAACTTGATTACATTGTTCGCAAGGAATTTTATAGATTACTGAAGATTGTTTTAAAGTTTCATCTTTGTCTTTGACTTTAGAGTATAAATTGCCTATTTTATTGATATGTTTGTGTGCAATTTTTATGTCTGGTATAATTTCTAATATTTTGATTACTTTTTGTGAGACACTTTTAATATATGGTTATGCAAAATAATATATTTTATTTTGTATCTGAGGATCATTACTATTTATTATAATATTATTATTTTGTTGGTTATTCCCCATAGAATTATTTGTAATAAGTGACGTATTGTATAAATATTTTTTGAGAAAAGCATCTGGATAAGAGTTATCTTTCATTATATTATAAAGTTTTTTTATGTTATTTTCTCTAAATTCAGGGTGGGAAATTCTCTCAATTCTTCGGCGTAATCCTAATATAACATTTATTTTCATTTTTGTTGTATGGTAGGAATTGAAGTTGATATATCTACCTGAGCTTGTTGGTTTAGAATACCAATCAAGTTGGATTTTATTTTGATCATTTCTTATCACTAGAGTATCTAGAAATGGTACACTTTGATTATTTTCAGTTTCAATTGTGAATTGAATATTAGGATCATAACCGTTAAATGTTGAGATTAGTTCTGTAAGTTGGTCACGTGGGAATGCACAGATTAAATCATCCACGTATTTTTTAATGAAAGGCATATCAAAATGAAGTTTTGGAATACATTCGTTCAAAAGATCATCCATTACATATTGAGCGATAATAGGAGACATTGCTGCACCCATAGGTCTGCCTAAGATCTGTTTATAAAAAATATTTTGAAATCTGAAATATGTTGAATCGAAAATAAATTGTAATATTTCAAGAAATTGTTTTTGAGAAATATTGGTATGCTCAGAAATAATAGACCAGTGTTTTTTAATGCTTTTTTCTATTAAGTAGTAAGGTATTTTACTGAATAAAGAAACTACGTCAAGGCTTACAACTACATAATTGGCAGGTATACTCATATCATTGACAAGTTCTGAAAATTCAAAAGAATCAGTTATGTAATATGTATTATTTTTACTGTATGCGTTTGTCAAAACATCCGTGATTAGTTTTGCTAATTTACAGTTTGGAGCATTAATGGATGAAATAATAGGTCTTACAGTTAATGTAGGCTTATGGATTTTAGGAAGGCCATAAAATTTAGGTGCTGCTTGATTATAGATTGTTAAGGTTTTTGAAATTTCATTCGTGATAACTTTTTGTTTCAATAAAGATGACACTAATTTGTTAGATTTTTGTTGGAAAGTAGATGTAGGATCTCTGTTGAGTTTTTTATAACAACTTTCATCACTAAGTAAATCATTACATTTTTCTATGTATAATTCTTTTTTCATTATGACAGTTACATTACCTTTATCTGATCGTGTAACAATAAGGTCTGTATGTAATTTGAAAAATCGTTTTGTTTTACGGAAAAGAGTTTGGAGAAAGTTGAGAGTAGTAGGTTTATGAACAAAATTTGTTAGGACATTTGTAATTTTTGATCTAATTATATTTCTACTTTTTTCTGGACAGTGGAATAGTATGTTCTCTATGCTAGAAAGATATTGTTTGATTGAAATATTATTTACTGTTGGATTAACACTAAAATTGTGACCTAGTGAAAGAAACTGCAATACATCTTCAGGAATTTCATTATCAGAAAGATTTTTGATCCAGTTATCTTTCGTTTTAAGGAATATAGATTTGGCTTTTTCTTTTAAACTATTGAGTTTATCTTGATTATTTAATTTAGTTTTTTTAAATTTGCGTTATTTATTTTATTTCCTAGCCCTTCAAGACGACCGATACCCCAAGAAACTCCCATTGTTTATAAATTCTCCGGTCAAGATACTCTGTAAATATATATATATATATATAATGTTTGTTCGTATCTTTCAAAATAAAGCCACCAGTGGCGTACAAAAAAGTAGTGCAGTAAGAGGAATGATTAAAAATAAATATTTTTGGTTAGGTATGTCCTTTTTAAACTAATTTATTTTAGAGATGCCACGAATATTCGGCTACTATTCGGTATTTGGCCTATTCGGCCAATTTTTTTTGTTTTGTATTCGGTATTCGGCCGGATAGTATTATCCGGCCAAATATTTGGCCGAATACCGAAAGCTGAATAATGAAAAAAAACGCACATATTACTCAAAAATGTATCTATTTAATAACAAGTCACAATGAATCTAATACTTGAAATCTATTAAATAGGCGACTTTTTATTAATTACTAGTGCTATTTTGATAACTTTTGCTGAAGATAAACTGATAAGCAGTAGTATAAGTAATAACGTGCGATCAAAAGAATATAGCTAATAATGCGTGAAATTGCGTTTTGTGACACTATATATTCTCGAGTGAACCAAATTCCGTCGTTACCGGAGGCGATGCGATAAGAATGAGACAGGACTTAGGGGTCGTATTTTCGAATATTCTCGCATTCGAAATTTGATACGATTTCGAATGCTCCCCATTTAATTTACATTGCTGTCAGTCAAATTTCGTGTACGAAGTGCGAATGAATTCGAAAATACGACCCCAACCTGTTGATAACGCACAAAACCCACAGATCTGCCGCCGAATATTCGACGGCAGAATATTCGGCGCTACAAGCGAGAGCGTGGCCGAATATTCGGTATTCGGCCAAATCACTATTCGTGGCATCTCTAATTTATTTATTTTTTATCACGCATGCATCATAATCAACGATTATCGCACGCTGCAGCGTGCATAAAATGATGTTTATGATAAGCCTACATTTTCAAAGGTTTGCTATAGAAACGTTCAATCTAACTTTATCACCTAGATATTTACCTGCTGCTGTTTAAATTACTATTTATCAAAATAAATGAACACATTTGGAATATTTTTGAGATGATCATGCATTTGTAATAAAAAATAACGTATGATATGCGTGTATAAGAGCATTTAAGGCCCTTGCGACTTACAAAACACTCCGCTGCGCGTCGTGTTTTGCAATATGTCGCGCGGGCTTTAAAAGTCCTCTTATACACTTATATCATAATATACTATTGAATTTATATGCAGGTAAACAACATTTTGAAAAAATCAGGAGCATATTAGATACTAGATTAGATAATAAAAGTAAATACCTAAAGTGTATTTTTTTCCAAGATGAAGATACAGTTTTACTATGCATGTCGTGCGAATGACATGTGTTGCGACCAATAAGCGGCATTGTTTATGTTTCAAAGTTGACAGTGTCAAAATCTATCTTGGGAAAAAATACAGTGTAAGTAAATTTTTTAACAATTTTAACAACTCAAAACGCCTTCACAGAAAAGCTAGTGTAACCTCTTACGTGTTTACACCTTAAATTGCAATATTCCAGTGGCGGATCCAGAGGTGCTTTTCGGGGGGGGGGGGGGGGGGACTTATATAACCTGAGAACGTGGTCATCTAGTAGCCGCCGGAGGCTTATCGCCGAAGACGAAAAATTTTAGGATGCCACGCCTTTTTCTTTGGTATTTAATATCAATATTTGGTTGTACAGGGTCATTTTCTATATTTTCCCACCCATTTAATTTTTTAGCGCCGAGTATAAAAAAAATGGAAATAGGAAAAGTGTATAGGTTGAAAAATAGTTTCCAGAAAACATAGTTTTGTACATACAGGGTGTTGCAGAAAGTTTCAAAAACAATATTTTTTTTTTATGGGACACTCTGTATATTAGGTATTGGATATTCGGATTCTACGTGAAACTCTGAGCAGATTTCATGTGATATACATTATACCTAAGTTCAACTGTTTTGGAAATATTAACAGTTGAAATTTGACTTTTTTGCAACTTTGACAGGCTGAAAAACCTAAACGGTTAATTTTACAGTAAAACCGATTTCACATTCACATCTTAGATTTGGATAAACTATCATTTGACACCAACTTTGAATTTAATCCATGATTGAAAATTTCAATTAAATTCAATTCTGGTGAAAGTCAACATTGGGGTCAAAGGAGCTTATGAAACGCTAAAAATGAGAATGTAAAATCAGTTTCGCTGTGAAATTAACCGTTTAGGTTTTACAGCCTGTCAAAGTTGCAAAAAAAAGTCAAATTTCAACTGTCAATATTTCCAAAACAGTTGATCTTGGGTATAGTGTATAGCACATGAAATCTGCTCAGAATTTTACGTAGAATCCAAATATTCAATAATATACCAGGGTGTCCCATTTGACAAAAAAATATTTTTTTTGTTTTTTAAACTTTTTGTAACACCCTGTATGAACAAAAATATGTTTTCTGGGAACTAGTATAGCCGCCATCAAATTACAACTGAAAGGCAGTCAGAATCACCCAATCAGTTGAAATATTCTTGAAAGCCTGAGAGAAAATGTTACTATTCAAAAGAATATATTTTTTATGCGTGCGGAGGATATTTTCCAGAGAGTTTTTCATAACATGAAAAATTCTCGGGGGAGGCACTTGCCCCTAATGCCCCACCCCCTGGATCCGCCACTGCAATATTCTGCACACAAACACAGCCTATTGCATTTAAAAATTTTCAAAAAGCATTTGCATTTTGGGCCACAAGTTTTGCATTTACATTTTAATAAAATGTCGGATGATATTTTTTCATTTTTCGTAGTGTTTCATAGTGGCGTCCATTTATTGTTTTCAAGAGTCCATCCCCATTCAGATGGGCATGGAAGTTGATTGGCACAGATTATCCCAAAAAATCCTGATTGAACAATACATCGCTTGATATGCTGTTTTACAGAATATTTTGTGGGAATATCCTTAAATTTTTGTGTGACAGATGTCTGAAATTTATTACTTTTTTTCAGTGATCTGTTGTTGGGGCTAAATTCTTAACAGTTCAGTTTTTTTGAGCAAAAAGTTGCATTCGACAAACGTCAAAAGCGTTGCTTTCAAGGGGGTGTGCGTTAAAAATTAAAGTTTTAGTGTTAAAATATCTAAGAATAACTGTTCAAACCTCGTTATTCTACGATAAACCATCGCTGAGATATACCGCTTTGAAGTGTGGACGACGCTCTCGTGACGTCACGAAAACTTCGTTCAGCGGCGCTCTGCATTATTAATTTGATTGTTCTCGGCACGCGTGAGTGGTTTTTGTTTAGATTATTGCAGGTAACACAGGAAAAACATTATGTAAATTTAATTTAATCCACTTTCTCGTGCGTCGCTTGAGCTTTCGTGACGTCATAGGGTGAGATGCGGTACCTTCATAGAGCCATATCTGCAGTATTATTTGTCATAGAGGGGTGCGGATTTCACTGTTATTCTTAGATTTTTTTTCTCTTTTTTTTGAGATGAAGTTGTTTTTTTTGGCGCACACCCCCTTTCAGAATGTTTATCGTTCTATAATTTTATTTTTATTAACAACTTCCATCTTTCATACAAGAAATATACCTTAGGTCCTTAACTTCGTATGGATTGAGTTTGGCACTGGTAGGATTCTTGCGGAGGTTGGTTATACCTACGTTCATTGGTTAGTGCTGCATCCAATAGAACTTACATCAGAAAAAATCGTTATCATAATGTACGAACATTTTGAAACCAACGATATTGGCTACGTTCACCAGAACCAAACCGGATTGTAAACAGTTGGGTAAACTCTTGGTTCTGCTGAACGATTCAACTTTTCAATGATAGAACGTCACCTTCTGAAAGACAGGTCACCACACAAAACACAGTGTTGAAAATTATAAACACTCTGAAATTATGCTTGCAAAAATGGCGAACGTTTGCAAAACATGTTTGGTTTTAACACAAATTCAACGTAGCGTTCAGCAGAACAATCGCAAACCGTTTACCAACGTTTGTATCTGGTGAACGCGGCCATTGATGTTTGTCAAATGCACCTTTTTGCTCAAAAAAACCGTACCGTTGAAAATTTACTCCCAACAATAAATGCATTGAAACAGCATATCATGCGATGTATTTTTCAAGCAGGGGTAATTTGTGCCAACTATGGTAGAACTTCCATGCCCATCTAAATGGGAATGGACTCTTGAAAACAATAAATGAGCACCGCTATGAAACACTACGAAAAATGGAAAAATATCAACCGACATTTTATTGAAATTTAAATGCAACACTTGTGGCCCAAAATGTAAATGCTTTTTGAAAAATTTAAAATGCACTAGGCTGTGCTTGTGTGCAGAATGTTGCAATTTAACGTGTAAACACGTGAGAGGTTACACTAGCTTTTCTGTGAAGACGTTTTGAGTTGTTAAAATTGTTAAAAAATTTACTTACACTGTATTTTTTCCTAAGGTAGATTTAGACAATGTCAACTTTGAAACATAAACAATGCCGCTTATTGGTTGAAAGATGTCATTTGCAGGTGTTGCATTGTAAAACTGATGTCAACCTGTAGGGACACCTCATACATGCAATGTCAAGAGAAATTGATTCGATTGAAAGGAATAAAAGCATAGAGGCTGATACACTTAAAAATGTTGAAATATTGAATGCAAAAAGGGTATTTATCAAAAAATCATTGGAAGAATAAAGAAAAGATAATAATCAAATAATAATAGAAATTTTAAAATGAATTACCAAAGAATTCTGAAATGAGGTTATTGTTTGAATTTAGAAATTAGGACAGGGAATGAGGAATTTTGAAAACATTCAATTTTAAAGATTGTAGATCATTCCCAACGCCGATAGATTGAAAACTGGAAATAAATCTATATGAAAGTGATTTAAATGCAAATGGACATGTGAAAAAATTGGATGATACATTTTTTAAACGCTAGAATCAAAATCATACATTATTTCGGTAGACTTCTGGATGGGGAGAGAGAAGAAGTTTGAATTTGATTCGAGAAGCTATTAGGATATTTAACGGGTGCTGTTAGGGTATAGGCTTGAGGCACCATTAAGTTATGTTGATTCAAATTCAGTAACAGGGTATTTATCGCCTGAAATGTTGTCAAAACAAATTAAGAGGCAAAGTTCAGGAACCTTTTGATCCAAACAGATCGCAAATATGACCTACTGTGAAATATTTCATTACGCCTCAGGTTCTTGGAACAAAGAAACATGATTTTGAGGACATAAAAATGTCAAAGGTACTTGATCTCATTAGAACTATGAATATAAAAATGGGTACTAATTTATTCTAAATATTTCACACACAGAAAACCCTATCGTGATTTTTCAGTTAATTTCATGGCTCGCAATAAAAGTATAAGTAGGGTTAAGTGTGAGTATGCGTTCGCGAACTGGCACACAATTTTAAAAAATTAAAAAACTTCGACTACTTTTTGGCATTTTTATGATCTCCTTTCTTAAAATTCATCGGCAAAGCTCGTGTAATAATCTAAAACGCCAATAAATAAAAATTATTCCGATTCGACAGGTGTATGGCTTTTTTTGGTAGAATAACATCCCAAATCCTTTTTGGCTTGCCGAGCGATAAATATTTGAACGGGAAGGTAGGAAGCCTGAGAAAATACTTACCAAGTTATAAGGTTAGCACCGAGGCGCAGATTTGTTCAAGATTAAGGAAATGAGGGATTTTTTGTGTGTAGGGAAGGGCTAGGAAATCAATCGCTACTGCCCGAATTTCTATTTTGGTTTTAATGAATTTATTTTATCAAGTCTTTTTTCGCCCCCGTACGCTTGGCTCTGAATTTGGAATGAAACGGATATTTTTCTTTGATGATTGGGTAAAGATAGTTAAACAGTTTGAGTCAGTTCAATGTTCAAGCCTCAACAGTTTATTTGCATACTCTACCAATATCGAAGGGACGAGCAAAAATAAATAACTTCCCAAAACTTCTGCTTGCTCACAAAAGAATATCTTAAGCAGCGTTTTCCTAGCAACCCACATTTTACGCGGCGTAGAACGTAATACGGCCGACGCAACGCAACATCCAATGCGCTGCGTAAAAGTGTTTTCCTAGGATTGTCAGTTGCGTCCGGATCGTCCCGATGAGTATATCAAAAAAGAAATTAGCTTTGGCTTTATTATTATTTCAAGATGAAATTTTGCAAGAGGAGATTTATACATAATAGCCACGATTCACGATAGGACTCGAAATTCTGCGCTAGTCAATTATTTCAAAAAAGAAGAAGCGATTTAAAATACTTATCCATAGACATCTGCTCGACGACGAAGTGAAATTTAAAGCATATTTTAGAGTTACGTTGCAAGACAGCAATTCTCATTTCTCCTCGATCTTTTGAGAAAAGATTTAAGTAAGGAACCATGTAATCGTGTGCGACATCCTATTTCGCTACCTGAAAAACTTGGCCTAACACTGAGGTATATAACACGAGCACTTTCTTTGATGGGGCCACATTTGTCAGAGTATTTGGATGTTGAGAGAGGTGTACCACAAGGTAGCATTTTGGGCCCTATGTTGTTCTCTTTATACACATGTGACTTCTATACTTATCTAAAAGAATGTTCATCCCATCAATATGCAGATGATTTTCAAATTTATTATTCTTTACATCACATGGATGCATTTAGGGCTGCGGAGGCTATTAATGCTGACCTTGCTATAATATCAGAAGTGTCTACCCTTCACAAGTTAGTCCTCAATGGTGTCAAGTCTAAACTTATGATTTTTGGTTCATCTTCATTGAATAATTTTGAGATAAAAATTAATAATGCGGTGTTTACGCCCTCTAGCTGTGAAAAGAATTTAGGGATTTTTTTGGACACTCAAATAAAATTTGAGGCACATGTATCCAGCTTATTGCAAAGATCATATTACAAATTGAAAATTTTATACATGTACAAAAATATACTAACAACAGAAGTTAAGTTGAGACTCACAGATTCATTGATATTATCTTTACTTTCATACGGTGACTTAATATATTGGCCAGCCCTTACACAGAGGGAAAAATACAGTCTTCAAAGGCTTCAAAATGCATGTCTTAAATTTTGTCTAAATGCTAGGAAATTTGATCATGTGACTCCATTGTATCGGAACTCTAAATGGCTTAGACTGGATGAGAGATTTTTTGTTCACATGGCAACACTTGTCTATAAAATTGTAAAAAACGGTCTACCCGAGTATCTTCATGAGAGGTTAATTTTAAATTCTAGCATACACGGTCGATCAACACGCAATAGTCAAAGTTTTGCTGTTCCTAAACACCGAACAACTAAATTTCAGGGTTCATTTAGTTATAGCGCTGTGAAAGTCTATAATGCGCTGCCTGCCGGTGTAAAATCCCTCTCCTCTTTGCCCGGCTTCAGAAAAGCCGTCAAACTGTTTACTTTAAATCAAAGAAATTAATTTTGTTTACCGTCATTCGACTGATTTATTTTATTTTGTTGTTTTTTTTAATTATTTTATTTTATTTTTTTTGTGTGGATTGTACCTATATCTCGTAAACTTAAGTCTTAAGTATATTATACTATGAATATTATAGTTGTATCTATTCATCTACTTGGTTGGGTTAAAATAGTAATATAGATAGTTTTTAAGTAGGTACAAAGACGGTTAGATGGAGTAGCATGAGCTAGATCTCGCCGTCTGTTATTAATGTTTTGTAAACTATATTTTTGGTGAAATAAGAGGCATTTATTATTATTACAATTATTATCTGCATACAACAAAAAATCTACATCTAGATCCCTATTAATGTCATTTATAAATATATTAAATAATAAGGGCCCAAGTATCGAGCCTTGCGGAACGCCAGAGGTGACAGAGTATTTATTAGATGTGCTGCACCCACTAAGAGAGACATATTGAAAGCGGTTGGACAAGTATGAGACAATGAGGTCTACGAGTGAGTTACAAAATCCACAAGAACGAAGTTTATAAATTAAAACATTATGATCCAGGCGATCAAAAGCCTTCGAGAAATCTAGATATATAACATCAACCTGAGAACTATCATCAATAGATTCAGCAATATATTGAGACACCTCAAGTAGGTTAGTGACAGTGGATCTTCCTTTAAAAATCCATGTTGTTGGGGAATTATTTGGTTCTTGACAGCAGGAAATATCTTATCATATAAAAGAAATTCTAAAACTTTACAGAAGTTACAAATGAGAGAGACTGGCCTGTAGTTTGTGATCTCTGCTCTATCGTCTTTTTTGTAGACAGCAACAACTTTAGAAGTTTTCCATAAACTAGGGATTGTTTGGTACTTCAGGCATAAGTTGAATAGTACCATGAGTGGCCTAACCAGAACAAAACGACAATCGTGTATAAGGAATGCAGGGATAAGATCTGGGCCTGTGGTAAATTTGGGTTTAATTTTTTTGAGAGCCCTCGCAACATCATCCTCTGAAAAATTGTCTATACATACAGGGTGTCCCAAAAAGATACCGACAAACTTTAAGGGGTTGTAGGGGACATCAAAATAAGCATTTTTGTTTATATAAACATATGTCCGCAAATGAGCCATTTGGGCTGTAGAGCAAAAAAACTGTTTGGTATCTAGTTTTATTCTTCGCAATAATTAAATCACTGTTTACTTATTAATTTTGCTTTAAAGCAAATAAATTATGGTTTACAATAATTGTTCAACTCGCGAACTCTTTGGAATATTCCGGGAATAGCTTCTACATGGGTACAACTCGCCAGTTTCCTTGCTATCAAATCTTCCTCATTACGAACAGGTGTTTCGTAGACTAAACTTTTCAGTCAATGACCCGACGGTGTAATCTTTGCATTGAAGTAAATAGTCAACATTTTGAACAATTATTCTAAACCATAATTTATTTGATAATAAAGCAAAATTAATAAGTAAACAGTGATTTAATTATTGCGAAGAATAAAAGTATCAAACAGTTTTTTTGCTCTACAGCCCAAATGACTCATTTGCGGACATATGTTTATATAAACAAAAATGCTTGTTTTGATGTCCCCTACTACCCCTTAAAGTTTGTCGGTATCTTTTTGGGACACCCTGTATATAGTATTTGTAATACCCATTTAGAATAACCCCATCCTTATTTATCAATCACGAATCAGATGAAACAAAAAATTACCAACAAAAACGAACGTCGATTGCTAATACGTCAATTTCATCTACAAATAGGAAACCTAATTTTATTTGTGTGTCAAGAAGCGACATACGTTTTGTCACTAAAACGACAGGTACTTCTAAATAGGTATTAAAAATACGATATTTACGTTATTAAAGGAGGGTTAAATTATTATTGATTGTGCTTATCGAAAATGACTGCCTGAAAAACATGGCAAAAGAATTTAATATATCTTGTGGGTTATGTAGCTCATGACCATTATAATTCATATGATTCGTTATTCCGGCAGATTCCCGTTTGTTTTTGATAAATGACCAAAACTTTTTTGGATCATTCTCAATGTCAAGCTCAATTTTCAGAATATAATTGTTATAGGAAATTCTGATATTAGTCTTAATCTTAGACCTCAGAGTTTTAAAATTCTGTAATTCCAATTGACTTCCTGTTTTTTTGTATTTTCTGCGACATTTATCCTTCATTTTTAAATCATATATTATGCTTGAGTTGAACCATGGGGGATAATTTTTCTTAGGTAACCTTTTGTAACGAGGAACACATGTATTGATGATATCATAAAGTTTGTCATAAAACAATGTACAGGCAGTCTCGACATCCGAGTTCTGAGAAAGAAATGACCAGTCCAGGTTTAAAAATATATCATACATTAAAGGAAAGTTAGCTTTTCTAAAGTTAAAATTATTTTCAAAGTTGACGGGAAAGTCGTGTTTCTTCCCTGAAGAATGGGGGAACTGAAACGAGATAGAAATTGCGGGATGGTGTTTATCTTCTTGAACCAGCGTATCTAGAGCACATTCAACTGTACAATATTTATTGTTATGTAGGACCAAATCTAAAATTCGGTTATTTACATTTCTAATAAAATTACTTTGTGAAACATTCATGCAATGCATAAAATTGTTAAGTAACGTAACACACTGATTTTCTGCACCAGTGTCCAAGAACTCAGAATAAGTGGGTATATTGAAATCCCCCAACA